>PVKN010012811.1:0-20436 GCA_004027915.1 Capromys pilorides
GGGGTGGAAAATGCGATTTCCTTTCTCTTTAGGCTGAGATTTTACTAGCTATTGAAGAATTTGGCAATTTAGCCAGCGAGGGGACATCCTACAGTAATGCCATCCTACAGAGGCATCCTACAGCTGATTACCTTCAGATATTTCATCGATTCTTTTTGTGTCCTCTACAGTGAATTATTACCAATTTTGAGAGTATAGAGACAGAATAAAAATTCATCTACCTCTTTATGTTATTTTATCAGAGATCTATTGGCTGTCAGACAATTTTCTCTTTTATTAAAGAAGAAATCATTATTGGGTAAAGGGTGTCTATAAAGCATTTCAACTGAGTAGAATTTGAGGTGTATTTCTTACTTTGATAAGAGCTAAAGGCAGTAAGTGAGGCCACTGTAGGTGGGATTTTGATTCATTTTGTGAAGATGTCTCTTTAGGGTCTCACCCTATTTTTTCCATCTTTGCTAACGATTGTGGCCCCCATGCACAATGGAGGTGATAGAGAAGGCCCAGGGCATGCTGTGTTACTATTGCTTAAAAAGGCCCATCATCACACTGTAAACACTTAGGAATCCAAATCTGGGGTTGATTTCTGAGACCTTTACCCCATCTTGTGCCTTTTCTGTTATACAACGAAAGGCTTCAACCCACCTTGTGACATTATCTACTGAGACTAATAAGTGTTGGACTATCTTACTCTTTGGCATACGAGTGAAATCAAGGCACAGGTCTTCTCTACGGTATTGATCATGTCTCTGCATATCGGAGGGGCTATGGTCTGGTTAAGAAGATTTTTTTGGTGGGGGCAGAGCTCATATATCTTAGCTATCTATTGTATTGTCTGAGAAAGTCCCTTTCCTACGAGTAACTTTGAGACCATCTGCTGGAACTTATCTCTCTCCAAGTGAAAGGTGTGACATAAACACTTAATAATTTTCTAAAAGCTAGCACCAGGAAAGAACAACTTACTACTGTCTGACTGTAACCATCCTGATGGAAATAATCAACACCCCTGGGAGAGGGCCCATTGGATTTCTAACTGAGAATATTTGGGTTGAGTATGATCAAGGGACCTCTTCTAGATCATGGGGACCTTAAGGGAGGCCCACAAGAAGCTTTTTTTCCTGCTGTGTCAGCCAGCTGATTACCTTGAAATATTTCATCAATTATTTTGTGTCCTCTACAGTGAATTATTACCAATTTTGAGGGTATAGAGACAGAATAAAAATTCATCTACCTCTCTGTGATATTTTGGCTGTCAGACAATTTCTTCCCATATAGCTGTGTGGAGGTGTAGTGCTAGGAAAGCATACTTTATTTTTATTTATTGATTGATTCTATTTATTCATTCATTCATTCATTCATTCACTCATTTTTGTGGAATAGGGGATTGAACTCAGGACCTTGCCAGGCAAGAGCTTATTCTATTGAGCTATCTCCCCAGCCTCCAATTTTTTGTGTTTTTGAGACAGGCTCTTGATGTGTAGTTCAGGCTGGCCTTGAACTCATGACAATTATCTTGCCTCTGTTTCCCCAGTGCTAGAACTATGGGCATGCATCACCACACCTGGAAAGTATACTTTAAATCAGTATAAATATTGACTTTCTATCCTCCAGTAGATTATAAAGCCCTAGCCAGAACTATGAGTTCTGCTAGCTGGGCACTAGCCCCAGGGGCACATGAGGAGCTTTCAGAGCCTGATGTGGAATCTTTACTGCATACCCTGGCTTTTCCTCCCATTTTCCATGTAGGTACTGTCGTCACTGAGGTCAAATCAGGGTCAGAAGGGGTGTATCTTCTGACCCTGGCTGTGTATGTATGGAGATTTACCTGTTTGTAGTCATGTCTTTCAGTCTCAATTTCCTCCTTTTCTGGTAGAAAAAATGCAGGGTTTAAGGAGAAACTGGTCTTTATTTGAATGGCTGGTCTTTCTAGAAGTAGAGTATAGTATTTAAGAATTTAGTTTTCTGATAGCCATAGGCTCCCTTTGGAAGAAAGAAGTTCTGCCACACTGTGAGGTGTAAATACAGCAAGATCTCTGCTTAAAGTCAGCTTGGTTCCTCCTGGTACCAGGAGAGACATGCAGCCACAGCTCCAAAGCTAAGGGACATCCCTTTGTCTAATTCATGGCTAAGGCACCCTCCAGGCTGTGAGCAGGTCCCTGATCTTGCACAAGCACTCTCAAAGTCCTGTCCCGCCTTTTATTAACATACTGATTGAAAAGGTGGCTGTTACAGTTTATGTCTAGTTGTCCCCCCAAAGCCTCATGCAATCATGGGGCAGGGACTTCTAGAGTTTGAGACTTGAGTCATGATCCACTGGGATTATGTGTTTTAGTACTGATGGGGTTATCGATCTGAGTCTGGCTGGGATTATTGGTGTGGCCTAAGGTGGATAGGCTAAGGCAGAGAGCCTGAATATAATATAGAGACAGAGAGACAGATGTTGGTTGTTGCTCTCTGTGCCCTGGTTGTTCTGTTGCCTCTGTTGCAATTGTTGCTGTTCTGCCGCCGTGAACTGGATGCTCTCTGCCCTGTTCCACTCAGCCTTGGGCCAGCCGAATATGGACTGAAACCTCCAGCAACTGTGAGCTAAATAAACCTTTCCTTCCTTCATTTTGGGTGTTGAGTATTTGTTCCAGCAATGAGTAAAAAGTAAGTAAGACAGTGGCAAAAAGCCCATCATTCCTAGAAATCCCCTTCACTGTTTTAGAGTCTTGGGCTGTGGGAAGGAAAGAATTGGCTTAAGTTTGTCTTTCCCCAGTCTTTGGGTTACCTTTGATGATAAGGCCTAAATATTTTACCTCAAGGTGGAAAAGTTGTGCCTTAGATCTAGAAACCTTCTAGCCCCAATCTGCTAGAAAACTGAGCAGAGCATGATTACTTGTCTAGAGAGCTCCTCTGATGATGCGTAGAACAGTCTAGCATTTGTGTATTTTAAGGATGTAACCTAGGCAAACTCAAAACATGCCAAGTCATGGAAAAGCACTGGCCTCAAAAGAGGAGGACTGTCTCTGGATCTTTGAGGAAACACAGCCCACGCCAGTGGAGAGGCCTAGTCATGAGGATTTTCAAAAGTAAAAAAAAACAAAAACAAACAAACAAACAAAAAAAACTGGAAATCTGAATATAAAGAAATATAAGAGAAGGCAGAGGGAGCAGGCAGAGAGTGCCCTGGGGCCTTTCAGTCTTGCTAGACCAGCCAGTAAAGTGGGTCTGATCCCTGGGGCCTCCTCTTCTGGGCTGCCCAACTTCCAGTGGTCACTTTTGCAGTAAGGGTATGGCCCAGGGGGCTCCTCCTGGCAGTTCCTTTTAAGGTGCCCTGGCTTTTGGCAACAGATGGATTTAGTCCTTGAGCTCTTCTTGAAACTCCAAGAATCAGATTTAGGGTCTATTCTTTTTAAGGTCAGCACCAAGGTAGTCTCTTCCTCTTGATCTCTTTGTTTTCTACCCTTGGCTTCATCCTGGTCTCAATTATAAAACACTGAGAGGCCAAGTCTCACTCAAGTAGCAAGTGAGCTATCTGGAGCAACAGTCACCTTTCGTTGCTTTTTTCTAATGCATGAGGCTGACTGGGTAATAAATTTGTCTTTGAGAATTATCTGTTCTTCTATTGAATCAGGAGCTGGGGATGTAGCAATTACTCATAAACAACCTTGAAAGGCAGAAGGGATTTCATTTTTTCTCCTGTTGAATAGTTGACAATTTAAGATCATTAAAGGGCATAGTGCTTGTCCTTCTCAGACCCTCAAGAGTTGGTGCCTGAAGATGACTGCTACTCCAACTTCCTGTCTGCTTGTTAGGCCAGTAAGGGTCTTGTGTAGGGACTGCTTGGGCTCCAGTGGGAACCGGTTGTTTCACTGGCTACTTGTCTTCCGGCCTTCTAAAATTAATAATATGATATTTACTCCCAACTGCAATAGCAGCTTGTAATGCTGTTTGTCTCTCATTAGAAGTCGATGTTTGATTTAAGGGTAACATTGCATCTTTTCAGTCTCGTTCATAGATCTGACTGGGTCCTCTAAAGACTTCAACTACTTATCAGAGTTGTCTGAAAACTTTCCTAGATCTAGCTCCATCTTTTTTAGTTCAAAACAGAGAGAAAAGGGCACACAAATGGGATTAGTAATGGGATTAGTTACAAATTCTCCATTTACCTCCTGTAATGGATATTGTCCTTGAGGAGCTTGAACAACTTAGCTAAGGATGGATATCACCTCGTAGAGGCTTTCCTTACAGCTGGCCTGGAAGCCCACCCTTAGCTCCTGAAGGCCAAGGGAAGCCTTAGACTCAGTAATAGTGGGTGAGGCTTTGATCGGAGTTGTCTTTGAAACCTCATCCTTAGGTTCCAAAGGTCAGGGAAGGACAGTCTCAGAGTCAGTGATAGCGGATGCCTTCAGGGCTGGAGGCATCTGGTTTTTATATGGCTTATAATCACATTTTGAACACAAATGACTATTTATTAATGCAAAGAAAATCTGAACATAGGGCAACCCTGACCTTTTTCCTTCTTTCTTATTTTTTTTTTTTTTTTTTTAATGTATTTAGTACAGGATCTACAGGGTCTCACTACACAGATCAGACTCATAGTGATTCACCTGTAATCCTGAGTGTTGGGATTACAGGCGCAGGCCACCACATCCAGTCTCAATCACAGTCTCCGCATGTCCTGGGGGCAGAGCCAGAATGGCAGGCTGGGGATCTGAACCCCGGCTGCTGTGCTCTGCCTAAGTAGGCGCTTTATTTCCTTCTTTCCTATAGTATGATTAACAGTTGTGAAATAGTAGCATAATCAGTACTTCCCCCTGCATTTCATTTTGACTCTACAGGGTAGGTAGACCTGCGCATATGTGGAGAAAAATATTAAACTATGTTTTCCAATATGTGAGGGTTGAACATCTTCACAGTGCTTAAGAATGCATTCCAAAGGAGTAAAAGGTTTTGACATTGAGTTCTTCATTTCAAAATGCCACCACCCCCAATTGGCATCTTTTAATTTCTATTTGATTTCTGTACCTTTGATGCATTTCTCAAATTAATTCTACTCTAGGGCAGGTGGCTGCCACCTGAAGAGAAATCAGAAAATGAAATTGGGCTGGGCTGTTCACTCTAATATGAGCGTGTGGTCCTATCTTCCCAGGGAACTTGTGATCTTACCCCCATAGGTGGTTTTCAAAAGCATAAGTTACAATAGATGTTAGCCATAGCAATCAGGCTTAAAGAAGGAAGCACTCCCTCCAAACAAATAATCAAAATAATTGAACTGGGGGCTTTCGAGTTAGCTCAATGGCTTAAGCACCTGCATGGGTAATCCCAGTCAGGCACAAGGGATGGCAGTTCGATCCCCTGACCCACCCTTAAAGCAGCCTGAGCCAGCTCCCCCCCCCACAAAAAAAAATCAGATGATCTAAACTATTACTTTTCAATCTCTTGAATGACAGTGAGGGAAAATGTAGTGATTGGAGCATCTCGCAGCCTTGTCTTTAGAGATAGAGTCAAGTTATCTACTTAATCACCTAGGCAACCTTTCCTAGAAGCAAGACTAGGCTACACTTTTTCAAATCCATGCTAAAATTTCTATGTCTCTGAAGCTCACAGGTTAAACTTATAGCTATCACCTAGCAACCACAATTCACGTGTTAGTAAAGATACATTTATCAATCCTTTAGGTGCACAGGAAAGAAGAGAAAGGCTGACTAAAGTCTCTTTCTTACTCTTAGCATACGTAAGGGATGGATGTAAATTGTTCCCCTGATGGCTGCTTTTCTCCATGAAAGGCAAACAGTTGTTGGAAGCTGCCTCAGCCTGATCTCTGGAGGGAGGAGCTGTCTACAGCAAGGGGGTCTATTATGGGTTATGTCTAGTTGTCCCCCCCAAAGCGTCATGCAATCATGGGGCAGGGACTTCTAGAGTTTGAGACTTGAGTCATGATCCAATGGGATTATGTGTTTTAGTACTGATGGGGTTATCAATCTGAGTCTGGCTGGGATTATTGGTGTGGCCTAAGGTGGATAGGCTAAGGCAGAGAGCCTGAATATAATACAGAGACAGAGAGACAGATGTTGGTTGTTGCTCTCTGTGCCCTGGTTGTTCTGTTGCCTCTGTTGCAATTGTTGCTGTTCCGCCGCCATGAACTGGATGCTCTCTGCCCTGTTCCACTCAGCCTTGGGCCAGCCGAATATGGACTGAAACCTCCAGCAACTGTGAGCTAAATAAACCTTTCCTTCCTTCATTTTGATTATTGGGTATTTGTCCCAGCAATGAGTAAACAGTAACTAAGACAGCATTTGGTACCAGAGAAGTGGGGTCATTGCTGTGACTGACCTGACCATGTGGATTACAAGCTTTTGGGAATGGCTTACAGGAAGAGATAGGAAAGGTTCAGAGATGTTGCCTACAAGTGAAGTACTAGAACAGCTTTGGCTGTTCTGTTTGGGAGATTCTGGTCAGAGCTCAGACCAGAATGCTGATAGGAAGCCTGGCAATAAAGACCAGGCTGGTGAGGTTTCTGCTGGGAAAAAGGACAGCATTGGTCACTGAATTCCAGATGATTTGTGCTATGGATTGGCTGAAAGTCTGTCGGAATTTTGCTCATGCCCAGAGACTTTGCCTAAGAATGGTATTAAGCATGGTGGGCTGATTAATCTTTCAAGAGATATTTCAAAGCAGCAAACTATTGGGGCAGTGGCATGGTTGTTGTTGGTGGCTTTCAGCCAGATTTATGTTGAAAATCAAGAGCAAAGAGCCAAGAAGGATGATTTAAAATATTGTGAGTTTGGCCAGAAAGGAAACACCAGGAAAGCTTTGGACTGCAAAGATGGAGCTGAAAGGATTTCCACTGCTGGGAAGGAACCAGAGAATCAAAAGAATGACCTGAGTGCATCACAAGAAGTGGCAGCTCTCTGCCCTTTGCAGCCCCAGAATTGCAAAGGAGAGAGGCTTTGCCTTGAGAAGAAAGCCGCAGAGACCCAAGTACCAGAATGGTGGCAGCGGCCAAATCAGGTTCCAAAATGGCACTGGCATGGAGAATTTGTTCCTCAGAATCAAGGTCAGAGTGTTCATCAATCCAGGCACTCTACCCCTACAACCAAGAGAGAAGGAAGACTGGCTACTGCTCCAGCTGGCAGTAGACCTTGGCATCATCCATGTGACATTGGTTTCAGGTGCATTCAGAATGCAAGAGTTGTTAGGTTAAGAAGGCTTCCACCTGGATTTCAGAAGAAGGCCTTGGAGGCCAGGCAGTGTGCACCTGAGAGGGCAGTGTGTGAAGCAGAGAGTGAAAAGCCTATTCAGTGGAAACCCCAGAAGTCTGGAAAATCCAGAAACGTGGATTGTCCAAGGGAAACTGCAAAGAGGGAGCAAATCTGGCCTAAGAGAGAAGCCATGGAAACTACCACCAAGAGTGCTGTAGTGGTGGATCCATGTAACGCTTTTGGAGCTCACAACTCAGTGCAGACTGCTTCAAATGTTCCAGTTGGAACTATGGGATTTAATGTTTACCCTGCAGGATTTTGGACATGTGCTGGTCCCAGTATTTTGTATTACCCTGTGGTTTGTAATATTTGGAATGGTAATGTTTATCTTGTGCCTTTGAATGTTGGATGCGTTTAACTTTTCTTTTGTACAGGAGCTCACAGTGAGGAGTTTGCCTTGGATCTTGGAGACTTGGAACTTGGACTGTTCAGCAATGCTGAAACTGTTGGGACTTTGTCAACTCTTCAAGATGGACTAAAAATGTGTTTTACACAAAAGAATATATATAAGACTTTGGGGGTGCCAGAGTGGAATGTTATAGTTTATGTCTAGATGTCCCTCTAAAGCCTCATGCAATAATGGGGCAGGGACTTCTAGAGTTTGAGACTTAAGTCATGATCCAATGGGATTATGTGTTTTAATACTGATGGGGTTATCGATCTGAGTATGGCTGGGATTACTGGTGTGGCCTAAGGTAGATAGGCTAAGGCAGAGAGCCTGAATGTAATATAAGAGAGACAGAGAGACAGACTCATGCTGTTGCTCTCTGCACCCTGGTTGGTGGTTGCCTTTGTTGCAATTGTTGCTGTTCTGCTGCCATGAACTGAATGCTCTCTGCCCTGTTCCACTCAGCCTTGGGCCAGCCAAATATGGACTGAAATCTCCAGCAACTGTGAACTAAATAAACCTTTCCTTCCTTCATTTTGAGTGTTGGGTATTTGTCCCAGCAATGAGTAAACAGCAATTAACTCTCAGCAAGCTGGAGAAAAACTGGGGTTCTAACTTACTAGCAGAGAGAGAAAAGTCTGAGCACATAGCTCAGGTCTTAATAGAGGCTTTACGAAAGGGCTCTAACAGTATCATCTCTGGTCACTCCAGGACAGAGGACACCAGAAGATCACTCAGGGTTACCTCTTGTCTCCCTGAGGTGTGCAGGTAGGGACAATGGTAAGTGGAGACTGTTCTGCTGGTTACCCAAGTGGGCTGTTGGGACCCAGCTTCCCCTGAGGGACTCTGGGATATCTGCCAGAGAGCAGCCCTGGCCATGGCCCTTCAGTCGTCCTCTCAGTTTCTGTAGGTCCACACAATCAGAGATCAGTCTCTGGAAAGGAACCCATCTGCCTGTCTGGTCAACAATTCACTGGCCATTGGCTTCAGTGGAGATTCACCAGAATGTGCTGCAGAAACCTTTCTTTTAGTTTTATAAGGTATAGACAAAAGCCTGAGCTAAACATAGACTTCATAAAAAGACCCGTTTTACAGAATTTTATAGCAAGCTCCACCAGGGAGTGGTCTAGCATTACTTTTCCCTAACACTGTCCAAACAAACCACAGCAATCAGATGAGATAAGGAATGCTAGTAAATTCAGCAACTAAGTCTAAAACAGTAATAAAAGTCCTATTAAAGAAACATTCTTATCCTCCCATGTTCTCAACTTAAATTTATCATCATTTTAACAAAACAATATACATGAGACAAAGCATAAGCAATTACAAGCAATGGATAAGGATATGATCTAAAAATTTAAAGTAGAAAATTTTTGATTACCAAAAGAACTCACAATCCAGAATCTATGAAACAAAAGCAAACTCTTACCTGCATTCACTTATCTCAATGGAAAGCCTCCAAATGATATAGGGATGATATTTGGCTGCCAAATAATCCAAACAATATAAGGGAAATACACATCAAGTTTGTGCTCTCTAACATTGAAGAATGCATTCTAGGGACAACATAGGTTAAGAGTAAAAAACATTTGTTCGTAAAAGAAGCTTCTGTCTATAAGAGAGAGAAGAGGTCTGGAGTGGGTTACCAAGGGAGTTTCATGGAGCAAAACCATGAGGTGGGGGAAACTATAATCATCTATAAGATCGTGAGCAGAGTTGCTTAGGTAACATTGAGTCAATGGGAAATCACAAGGTGAAGAGGAGGTGAACCAGTAAGGTTGTGAGTACAATGCATGATTTGGGGAACAAGTCACATGGCAAGTGTGCATGGAACATACAGGGGCTCATCTGAAAAGGAGGTTTTGGTCCCCCACCCTCCAAGGCAATCGATTCCTGTTCTGAGTATCCATCACTGCTGTTCCTCCCTAGGGGAAGGTGTAGCTATTCTATCTTTTGGTTTGAGGTGTGGCCTCTCATGACCATACCTCTAGTCACAGTTTCAGTTTATCTACACTGGCTTCTTTCATGGGCCCAGCCCTGTCTGGCTGCCTATAATATTTCTAACTCACTTAGCTTTCTATAGTAATGGCAGCCTCACTGTCCTGAAACGATTAAAAACGATGGCTTTTCATGATCCTTTGGGCTTTGGGGAACAGCTGGGAGTTGCACAGGGCAGAAGCGGATAGTGAGGTGGGTGAGGAGGATGCAGCATGATGCCTGCCTTTCTGGGGGCTGGCACTCAGCAGCAGCATTCACCATATTTTTTTTTTTTATCATACGCAGTAAAGACACACAGAAAGGAGGACTCAGAACTACTTCAGAAAATGGCAATGGTGGCGTAACTATATTTGAAGTAAGGGGTGAATTTTGGGGATTATGACAATGTGTCTTTTAATGTCATACTTCTTTAGAAATTTAAACATTTCTATGACCCCTATATACATTTACATGGTTGTTTCAAACCTGAGTCCCATGGGGGCCCATACTTGGCCGCCAAATGTGATCCATGAAAAGTTCCTTATTTAACATAGAGAAAAGAGACGGCTGAGAGATAGAGGGGGGAATATCTGAGTGGATGGATATCTGCTGAGCCACCACTGCAGCCAGAGGTGCCCTCAAGAATGTCCCCTTCACCTAGACCCTAAACAAGAACTGGGGAGAGGAGCCCCTGAGAATTCTCAACAGATGTGGCAGAGGCTGACCCCATGGACCCTGAAAAACAGGAGCACTCTGTGAGTCAAAGATGGCAGCAGGGTCCTCTCACTTCCACAGGGACTGTGATCTCAGAGAGGCTGAGGAGGCCTGACAAATGCCCTTGGGTGACAGAGACAAGAGGAAGAGCCTGTGACACAGCAGACAAGAGGGGTGGACTGCAGGCATCCCTGGAATGGCTAACTTTAGACAGTGTCCTCAACTATGACCACAAGGCAGCCTGCTCCTTCATCTGAGGTGTCACCCTGTGCCATTCTCCTCAGGTGAGGTGTATTAGGCAGCGGCAGTGTGACGTGAAGAGACACCGAGGAGACCGAGGCTGTGGGGAATACTGGATTTCATTCCTCCTAGATACAGGCAGACAGACAGTGGGGTGACAGCAGCAGTGTTTGGAGGGGAGGCTAAGTGTGTGCCAGGATTAGGGGTGGGGTCCTAGTCCCCAAGAGTCGGGGTGATATTTGCAGTTGCAGGTGTATACATAGGACTGGTTGCTGGGAGACTTCGGGTCCAGCCCACATTTCTGTCTGGTACTTCCTTCTTGCCTGTGGAGGGCAGGCCATTGTATTTGCGAGTTCATTTTTTGTGGTGGGGAGCCCAGGTCTCTCTAGGTTAGACCTGATGGGGTGCAAGAAATAAAGGTAGGATAGGAGACAAGGAAAATTGAAATTTAGGAGTTGTACTTGTAATTAAAACTATAGCTTCAGGACATAAACCCAGTTAAAATTCTTTAAGGTTCTTAAAGATCTGTTTGTTCTCATGTGCAAATGGATTTTTTGACCTGCAAATAGAGCATGGTTTCTGTCAGGGAGACTGGCCCTTTCCTGTGGATGGGCCAGTGCTGTCACCCCATCTCGAAGATGTGGGAGGCCAGGACCCCGAGTAGGGCAAGTGGGCCTGGCTGGTCAGCCTGAAGATCAGGTGCAGCGTGTCTGTGGAGGGTCTCTGCTGGTGTTGTGGCAGGTGCTGGCCACAGCCCACTGCCTCTTCAGATGAGAGGCTGCGGAGTCCTGGGGTCCTCAGACACCTCTAGCTTCCATTACCCTGCAAAGGGTCAAAAGCTAGACCCTACATAGTGAAAAGAGGAGGGGCTCCACAGGGGTGGTGTCCTGACTACAAAAACCACGTTGGAGGAGATGGAGGCAATGAGAGTGCCGTGATAGAGACCCAGTGGCAGGGCAGTGGAGAGGGAGGGCAGGCCACGCCGAGCATTGTGTCAGGTAGTGCTCCAAAGGTGCCAGGTGCAGCTTGTCTCATGGTGAGAAGACCTTCAGGGCAAAGGACACAGGGATGCTGCCCAGGTTCCTTGCTCCTCCAGCCAGTTCTGGCACAACATCATGACGGGAGACCGTGGCATCCACAGAACAGGCGTGGGTGCAGTGATCCCTACCCTGAGGACCCAACCCATCCCGACTTCTCAGCGACATGGGGGATGACCTCTCTCTCCTTCAGCTCCTCTACACTGTGAGTTTCAGCTCTTCCGTCCACCTCATCTGTGTCCCTCTGCAGACCTGCCAGGGGCTGGGGAACCAAAAGGGGCAAAGTCAAGGAAGGCGGTAAGACATGGAGGCCGGGAGGCTGGGAGGCTGGGAGCGGACTCAGGCACAGAGGAGCAGCTGTGTGCCTGGGGCAGGAGACGGGCTGCCTGGCTAGTGTGTAGAGAAGGCATTCAGCGGCAGTCAGGGTAGAGGCTGCTGACTGACTGGGAAGACCCCAGAAACTGTTGAGGAATTCATTGCAACAGTAATATTTGGTGGCAGTCATTTAGGAAAGTCACCTCTCCTAGGAGTTGTCATTGCTCTGCCAGGAGAAGCAGAGCCTCCAAGTCTCCTCTGATAGATTTGTGAGATGGTTGGTTTGGGTATTTTTAGGTTCCCTGGGGACATCCAGACTATGAGGTTCACTCCTAGCGGATTTCTCCTCAGGGGTGGCCTGCTGCCTGCCAGTCAGAGCTGCTTCTCCTCAGAAGCACTTGCCATGGTGAGCAGGGAGAACTCTGATCTTGGACTTGTAGACAGAGGCAGAAGATCTCTCTGCTAGGGAGGCTGCACGACCTCCTCCCATGGGAAGAAGCTGGATCCAGGGGCTGTCGGTATCAGCCGTTTGCCCGTCACAATACCCAACACCCAAAATTTCAAGGAAGACAGGCTCCTTCGGCCCACAGTTTCCAGAAGTTTCAGTCCGTGCTTAGCTGGCTCCATGGTAGAAAAAGCATGAAAGCAGGGCATGGAGGAGGACAGTTGGGCAGACCACGACTGCTGGGAATAGAGAGAGGAAGGGAAGAGCCAAGGACAAGGACACGAGCTTCCAGGTCACCCACCAAGAGATCCACTTCCAAGCAGGCTTTACCTTCTAATAGAAGATTCAACCATGAGTGCAACAGACAGACCCACTGATAAGTAGAGTGCCGCATGATCTAATCTCTTTCTGCACACACAGACTTTGGGGATAATTTTGTTGTAAACCTGAGTATTGTCCAAGAGCCTGTGGTCCTGTTCTAGATGTAAAAATGCTTTACCGATGCCCACGAGACCCTGCCATCACTCCTACAGATTCACAGGGCAGCACACAGCTGGTTGTTGTTTCTTGAGTGGATTCAGCCTTGCTGCTCCCTCATCTGAACTATTCTTCCTTCTCCTGTCTTGGTTTTGCCTTTCACCCCACCTTCTCCCATGTTGCCTGTGGGCTATGGTCTCATCTTGGGTCAAATGGGGATGATACTCACTAGCATGCCTTCTTTAGAGGGGTGCTGGGTGCTTGGGGGCTGCTGGCTGCTAGTGCAGACGTGGACACCGCCAGTCTTCTCCAGTGCAAGCGCTTCTGGCCCAGACATTGCAGGAGGTGGGCCGATACCTCACTGAAAGAGAAGAACACATAGGAGAGGGACTAGTGTGGACAGTGGCTCACAGGTCCTGGGGCTAAGCGCTGGTCTTCTCATCTCAGAAATGCCACAGAGGCCTGGTAGCGAGGAAGCGTTGGAGGAGGGGCTGGAGGAGGCACTGGAGCAGGGGCTTGGTGGTGACATCCTGCTATTCTTTTTTCTCCTTGTACAGATAAACTGGTGGTGGTGGGGGTCCCAGTCTGTCAATTGAAAAGAAACACGGGTGCAGCTGGGTATTGTCAGCTGAGTGATTGGCTGTGGCCAAGAGGGCACCATGGGGTATACACCACCCTTGTCTTCTAGGGCAAGTAGCTGGCTGATCACCGTGGTGAACCACGCAGCCTCCATTTAATTAATTAGTTAATTAATTATCTTTTTTTGAGGCAGGTCTCACTATACAGTTCAGGCTGGCCTGGAACTCACTTCGTAGCCCAGACTGGTCTCAAACTCTCAATGATCCTTGCACTTCAGCCTCCCGAGTGCTGTGACTACAGGCCTGAACTACCACGCCCAGCCCAGACACCCTCAATGAATCCAGCGATGCTGCTGATCTGACCCTTGTACCTGTGGTTGCTTCTGGCCTACTCTTCCCTGGTTCTGAATCTCCTCCCCAGCCTGTCTTCTGATCCTTTCCCTGTGCCCTGTGTTCAAGTTCCAGTTTGATGCAACACCCCTGGGGAGCTCATAGTGGAGATCCGTGGGACTAGACCTGCAAAGGATCCCAGCTCTGAATACTGATCTCTGTTTCTGCCATGTGTATACTAGGCCTGGCCAGAGGCCCAGCATCCTGCCAGGGACAGCCTGGTGATGCCCGTATGGACATCTTGGAGAACATCTGCAAGGGGACATCCCCAGTAATAAATTCTTTTTTTTTTTTTTTTTAAAAAAAGGGGAAATATTTGTTTGTTTATTTGTTTATTTATTTATTTTATGGCTGGCTCAGCCTGCCCTGATGGTAGGGCTGGCACAGCATGTGGTGCTGGGGATCGAACCGCAGTCCTTGGCAGTTACCTGAGCCTTCTTAAGCAGGCACTTTAGACCACTGAACCATCTCACCGGCTCCAAAAGGGGAAATATTTACTTTGTTTTAAAACTCATTTAGTTGCCTGGCATAACAGGGGTGTAAAGCAGAGGACAAAGTGGTTTGCAACCTGTTTGTGAGAAGAAGAAGAGAGAGCTCACCATTAAAGGGAGATGCACTGTCCAAGGCCATGTCACAGGAGATCCACTCCCCTCGCCATGCTTGCTTGATGAACTAATCCAGGGATGAGCACCATGTCCACATGACGCATTCAGCTCCTGAAAGACCCATTGCTCAGTGCAGGAGAGTGTAGATTGAGAAAATACCCTCTTCAATTAGGGGATGCCTATGACCATGGAACCTAATACTTTGATTTTGACATGCCTCTAAGACTACCCAGCTCTCAGTGGGCCAAAGGCTAGGGGATTGGATCATCATACATGCAGCACAGTAACTGATGCTGACCGTGGGAGATGGTCCTATGTCCTGTAGGACTGGTGTCAATTCAGCATAGACTTGAGTAAATCTCACAGTGTCCACAAAACCTGTTAAGAGTATTAGACTGACAACTCTCCAGTGGGGCAGAATACAGTCCCTGGGTTAACTGCCGCAGTTCTACATTTTAGCACAGTAGAACCTGCAGGATGTCCTGGGAAATGTAGTTCCCATAGCAACTGAATGTCTTGAGCTGGGAACAAAGGCTCAGAGCAGGCAGGATGGCCAGGATATGGGAGTCCGAGATATCGCAGTGCTCTAGGACCAAGACCTCCAGGGATCCAGCCAGTTTGTCTAGCAGAACTTGAAGGATAGAGAGATTGAAGGATTTCATTGAAATCCTCATCAGAGTCAGGGCCCTGAGCTGGCTTGTGCTTTCTCGTTGGGAAAGATGTTTCAGATCAGATTCATCCAGTGGACCCCAGTAATAAATTCTTAAGGCTCATAAAGACATCCTAAACCTCTGTACCCCAGGGCATAATTGTCACTGTACTCACAGAGCTCACTCAGTTGTCCAAGTGTCCCCGCCACTCAGGATTGGCCCCGGGCCATCTGAGAAAGTGCCTGCTTGGCTGTAGAGCTGGGCAGATGACTCTCCTGCCTCAGTGGCTTGAAATTAGCCATCCTGTGTCTCTGGTCTCTGGGTTCTTGGTGTCTATGCTGACCACGGGGTCTGTGAACGCCATGTGGACTTTGGAGCCTCTTACATCCTGATGTACATTAATTTTATAGCCTTGAAGGTTGATTGACTTTTCTTTTTCTTTCATTAAGACTGGGGGTTGAACCCAGAGCCTTTGTGCCGAAGCACGTCCTCAGCCCTTTAAAGATATTTCTCTGTTGAAACAGGGTCTCCTTAAAACCCTGATGCGCAGGGGGCTTTCTGGTTAGCGCAATGATTAAAGCACCTAGACGGACAATCCCAGTCAGGCATGGAATCCGGTTCGATCCCCACCCCCATCCTTAAGGCAGCCTGAGCCAGCCAAAAACAAAACAAAACAAAACAAAATGCTGGGGCTAGGCTTGAACTTAAGATCCTCCTGCTCAGCCTCCCAGAACTCTGAGTAGTGGTGTGTTCCGCAGCATTGATTGGATGTTCCTGCGCACGCATCAGTACCCAGAAAGCAGGGCTGACAGAGCCAGCTCTGCTGGACAGGAAGCTTTTGGGAGAGACCTATGCAACCAGAGCTGGGGGTTCCTGGGCGATGCTAGGGTTCGGGCGGGGTGGACCAGATGCTGGGGTGGACCTGATCCAGGTGGATTTGACTGCTGGGATAAGGCCCTTGTGAGCCAAGGACACGCCCCTGAAAATAAGGCTGTGGCTGGAGACATTGGGCCTGGGAGCGCAGGAGCACCGGCCCTTCCCCTAGGGGGCGCACTCATCTCCCGGTGGAGCTCACTTCCCGCCTCACCCAAACCCAGGAGAGCGCGAGTACCCACAAGGGGAAGACAGGGTCTACACCCGTGGGGGAGGGCAACACGAGGACGTTAGGTGCCATGGCGTCCCTGGTAGCTGGCTCCCTGTGCCTGCTCATCTGGCTGCTGCTGCTCCCGCCCCAGCTCAGCGCGGACCCCGGAGATAGCCCGACACCCCCCTCCTCTCATGACTCTCCTGCTCCTAAGTCCACGAGGCAAATGCTCAAGAAGACGTTGAAACCAGAGGTCTTTCCTAAGGGTGAGGTCCCTGTGTCTGCTCCTAAAGGAGCTTGGGGTAGAGCTTGGCTGGGGAGAGAGGGCGCCGGGCAGAGCTGAGGTCTGTGTATGGGCGAGGGCGGTGCTGTCTTACAGTCACAGAGGTGCCAGGGCATCCAAAAGAAGAGGATGTGGCTCAGCCCTGAGCCCTGTCTCTTCACTGACCTATAGCAACCTGTGGCCAGAGAAGGATAGTAGGGGGACAGCCAGCAGCACAGTGGAAGTGGCCCTGGCAGGTCAGCCTGCAGGTTAAAGGCGAACACATCTGCGGGGGCTCCCTCATCGGCAGCCGGTGGGTGATGACTGCAGCCCACTGCATTTCCACGTGAGTGTCTGGAGACCTGGCTGGGACCATTGTGTCACTGGGGACTGGTCCCAGGGGATCCTGTGCTTTGTCATCTGTATTGGTGACAGCCCCAGCTAGGATGAGTCCTGAGAATTTGCATTTCTAACCTGTTCTCAGGAGAACATCAGCCTCTGTGTGGGAGTTCAGGACAGGAGGAGGCTGGGAGTACAGAGGATGGAAGGAGCAGGCAGGTTGGTGAGGCAGGGAGGTGTGTAGACCTCAGGCTCCCTCCACAGCCATCGGGACTATACGGTGAAGCTTGGAGATTCAAACCTGAGGCATGAAGCCCCAACGGCAGTAGAAGTTCCAGTCAAAGATATCGCTATCCATCAAGAATACTCAGTCCTTGGTACGGCCTTCGGAACAATCTTCAATGACATCGCACTGGTGCTGCTGTCTTTCCCTGTGAACTTCTCCATGCACATTCAGCCCGTGTGCCTCCCAGCCAAGTCCTTCCAGTTTGCAGTTGGTACCCAGTGCTGGGTGACTGGATGGGGCAAAACAGATAAAGATGGTGAGACAGGAAGCCAGACCTGGGAGGAGGCCACCCCATCCCCTGGGCATGGTCCACACCTAAAGGGAGGCAGGTTTTTCAGCAGGGGGTAGGGAGCAACTGAACCACTCTGTGGGAATTTGTATTGGATTCTCAGGCTTGGGGGATCTATGCAGGGTGGATTTTAGCTCGGGTAATGAGCTATGACCCAGCTGAAGCTGTCCCTCCCCAGAAGCAGCAGCCTCCATAGACAGGGCACTCCCTATTTGTCAGAAGAGTCCTGACAACCCTGGGTGGGACTTTCAGGGTCTCCTCTTCATTTGATCCATCTGGGCACCACATGGCTGTGGGCCTGTGACCCTGATCTGGAAAATAAAGACACAGCCCTGATATTCAGGTCACCCTGTCACCCCTTCTTGTGGTGCTTGATGACACCTTGGTCGTTATTTCCCAGACTGGCCACACTTGCTTCCTTCCCCTGGGCTGCTCTTATTTTTGCTGTCTTGGTTTAGGACTTCCCCCCTCATACATGCAGGTTGGGCTTGGGACTCAGTTCCTCCAAGGTCAGATGGAGACAGGAGCCAATGGGAAGAGGATCCCCCTGAGGGGAGACACTGTATTGAGACCCAGAGCAGGTCGCAGACACTCTGGTTTTGTGGAAGTCACACAAACTCACTCATCCCTGTATTCTCTTTCTGTAGACCTGCCAGAAGACCTACTGGCTCAGCTTCATGAGGCTGAGGTGAACTTAGTGGACCTTCAGAAATGTAATGAGGACTTACAGGAAGTGTTGCAGATGTTTAATAACGTGGTCAGTGAAGGGAGTCTTTGTGCTTATGGTGAAGGAAAGGATGCCTGCCAGGTCAGTCCAGGGGCCCCTTGCTGAAAGGCTGGGCATTTGCCCCTCAAAGGTCCATGTATCCAGGCAGTAAGGCCTGGCTTAGCCTTACCCCCTCCACTTACCCATATTCAAGCAAAGGGAATGGAGGACAGATGGCCAGGGCTCTCCAGACTAGCCTGGTGCCATGGCCCTCAGGGGCACTGCACACTGGTCTAGAAGATGCTAGGTACAGTGAGGTAGGGGGTGTCAGTGAGGAGGAGCTGGGGCTCCTGTTTAGAGCTCCCTCTTTGGCACAGGCAGGGCCTTGGGTGAGTACATTTGTGTTTGTGATCCAATTACCTTGGGTCCATTATCTTGGTTATGTTTAGTGTTTGGAAAACAGAATTTTTGAATAGGGAGACAAATTTCTATCTGTTAATAATGTTCCATTTAGATATCTCAGTCACAGAATCCCATAGTGGCAAGAGTCTGAAAAGCCCCTCATGTGCCCAGTGCCACATCCTGCCAGGCACTCAGGCTGTTCGGACACCAGTTCCACTCATGGCATTTGTTCTTTTCTCTTTCCACAGGGAGACTCTGGGGGCCCTCTTGTCTGTGAATTTAAGAATAGGTGGGTACAGGTAGGCATTGTGAGCTGGGGCATTGGCTGTGGCCACAAAGGAATTCCAGGAATCTATACAGATGTCACTTTCTACATGGACTGGATTGTGAAGCTAATAAGTTGCTCTACACGCTGGCACATTGCAGGCCCCCTCATCCCATGCCTGTGTGTGCTGCTCCACCTGGCATCCTGGTGACACTGTGGATACTTTGCCTGCTCCCAACTGATTAAAAGTCTGTCTGTTTGTCTGATTTAATTCTGTTGTACTGTCCTGTGTTCAAGTGCTGGTTGGAACCATCAGCCATGGAAACTCTACAGGGGAGCAGAGCAGGGAGACTGGGCCTGTGGGAAGGTGGTGAAGCCGGGTAAAAGGACCAGTGTGCTGCCAGGGACAGCCTGGTGACATCTGGATGGACATCTTGGAGGTGAGAAGTTCAGGGAGGTGAGAAGTGTCCACTCTTTTTTCCTGAGTGGACATGGGAAATGCTATGTCCACGTTTCCTGGCCTACCAGAGTAAGGACAAGAACTGCAATTCTTGAAAACCTCGCGGATATCTTACTATGCCAAACCTTGCCCACGTGTCCCAGCTCACAGGGTTCAAGGGATAGGAGATGTGACATAGCTAATCGTGAGATCTCAGTTTCCAATGTGCAGTCAGTGTGTGGCTCTGGGCCTACTCATCCCTGCAGGTGAGGCTCAAAGAAGGTCACTGGCATCTAGGTATGTCCTATGGACACAGCACCACCTGCTTCCGTGTGGACATCAGGTCGAAGCGTGAGCAGGGATGTGGCTGACGATGAGACAGCCCAGAGTGCCCCAGAGGCAGGGCGAGGTGTGAGGGAACAAGCAGTGTCCAGGTTCACTAAGGGGTGTGTGGCATCTGTGTGTCCAGGTTTACTGGGCTCTGCAGTTCCGAGCCCGCTTCCCTCCCCACCAAACCCCTCTCCTCACTCCAAGAATCACAGAGGATCCGCGGCCCTGCCACGACTTCATTGTGCCCGCTGAGGCTGAAGCACCCTAGTGAGGCTGCCCAAGACTAAGACGACGAAATCCAGACATCCAGGACAGCCCAGGCTCCAAAGGTGCAGCCTAGTACTCCCAGGATGTGCTGCAGCCTCGAAAACCAGACCCAGAATCTTGGCACAACCTCAGCCCATCCTTTTGAGCGCTCCCTACCCCTATCAATGCGCGCACCCGGTCGCCACGCGGGGGCGCCACCACAGGACTCTGACCATGGCAGTGTTGTCAGGCCACCTCCTGGGCCTCTTGGTCTGCATCCAGCTCCTTCAGTGTGCACTCAGTGAGGCCTGGAGACGGGGAAGGACGGGGTCTGCTAAACTGGAAAGGAGAGGAGAAGACAGAGACAGGCGGGAAGAAGGGAGAGGAGAAAGACACGGAGAGCGGGAAGGGGGATGGGTGAGGAGAGGGGGGAGGGGCGGTCCCACCCTCTGCCTTCCTCACATACAGGTGCAAGTCCTGGAATGAGAACGAAGTGGGGGGTGACCCTGGCAAGCCCGGAGAGCCCGCAATCCCCACACACGCCAAATGCGGCCGTGGTTCCTGAGCCTCCAGCCCCGGAGGGACCCCATGTGTCAGGGGCTACTGAGGGCTCCACAATGGGAGCAAATGTGAGGTCCTCGGAGAGCTCTTCCGGGAAAAAGAAAGAGCTGTTTCCTCGAGGTACATCTTCAGGGCCCGGATGTGCAGGCCTGCCTGGGACCTCC
>PVKN010012812.1:0-20435 GCA_004027915.1 Capromys pilorides
CCTAAAATATTTTTTTTCTGAAGAAAGCAGGAATTATAGGATATGTCTGAACTAAGAGAAAATATTATTTGCAGGATGCCTTTTATTGTAATAAACTTTTTAATTAAAATTAAATGTTTTTTGTTTTATTTGAAATATACATTCATTATTTAAAATATAGACATGAACTATGTGTATGAGTCTGAGTAATAAACTAGAGCTAAAAGCTCAAAGAAAATACAGTTTCTACCCTTAAGAATTCATCTGCCAAGCTACCAGTGATCTCACTATTGAGACTTCATTAATGCTAAAGTGTTGGTAGAGACCTTCTCAATTTGAAAGAAAAGAAAAACTGAGATTATGCAGTACATTTATTGGTTATTTTGTTTGTTTCTTCTTGGCACTTAAGATTTTGTGAGGATTTTCCCCTATAGCACTAAGTATTCTATAGAACCATGGTTTTGAAGATGTGCCACATATTATCATTATTTAAGCATTTCCTTGCTGTAGGAAACTATTTCTGAGTTTTTGCTACCACAAAGTAACATTATAAGGGCCAGCCTGATAGCTCAGCGACTAAAGCGCCTGCTTAGGCAGAGTGCAGAAGCAGGGATCCGATCCCCAGTGTGCTGCGCCGGCCCTGCCCCCAGGGTGTGCTGAGACTGCGATCGAGACTGGGCATGGTGGTGCATGCCCAGCATTTAGGAGACTGAAAACAAGAGAATCACTACAAGTCCAGTCTAGATAATGAGACCCTGTAGGCCCTGTATATCCTGTGATAGATAGATAGATAGATAGATAGATAGATAGATAGATAGATAGATGGTAGATAGTAATAAGGATATTGTATTGTAATAAGGATTGTATTGTAATAAGGATACTTACACATTTTTATGCTTCTCTGACTGTTTTCTTCTAATAAGTTTTTAAACCAGTTGGCTTTCTATTAGATAAAAACCAAGAACACTTTAGAAACTCTTGATTATAATTTTTCCAACTTGGCTTTTAAAAATGCTGTCCTGGTATGACTCTCTTTGTATTGTCTGAGTGGGTGTTCTGTGCCTGAGTAGCATCCGCACCAGACAGGAGGGAAATGCGCCTGGCCCAGCCACGGGAGAGATTTGGTCCACTCAGAAGTGACCCCAGCAGCCAGACTAGCGACTATAATCAGCGAGTAACCAGCATGGATTTAGCAACCAAAGAAACAAATTCTAGGAAATGATTACAGCAGAATCAAAGTAAATGAAAAGACATCATTTGCTTCTAGAAAAGTTCGGGGCAACATTCTGTTTGTTTTATTTATTTATTTATTTATTTTAATTTATGCATTTGATACAGGGTCTCACTATGCAGCTAGGACTTGTAGTGATCCTCCTGTTTTCAGCCTCTTCAGCCCTGGGATTAGAGGTATGCACCACCACACTCAGTCTTGGTTGCCAGCTCAGCATGTTGAGGGATGGGGCCAGCATGGCATGTGTTGCCAGGGATGAAACTCTGGTGCCTGTGCTTGCCTAAGCAAGCACTTAGTCTGCTGAGCTATCTCACTGGCTCAACATTCTGAAACCTATGTGTGACTGATTCTCAGAAACAAATTCATTGTGGGCACTGGTGGTTATTGGGAGGCAAACAACAGAAACTGACCTTGGTTAATCTTAAATCAAAACAGAGTTTACTGGAAACATGGTTGATCTTTAATTGCCTATCTGGAAACCAGGTTGAGAACAGAATAGGTAGGAATTAAGAAAATCCCATGCATGGGAAGCCACACATAGGTGAGGGTCTTAGACCAAATACCTCTTCCCTGGGGTTACCTGTCATCTCACTGTGGATGAGACTAAACACCAACGGGTTTCCATTCTTTGGAGCATTTGTTCAAATTTCAAGTTTCTAGAGAAGAGGCTATGATAAACTTTTCATGTTCATCTACATGTCTTTAGACAAGGGAAAGGCGGTGCCTTGAATAAAAGCTTCCTTATGTCGGAGAAGGAATGCCCAGAGATAAATGAGGGCACAATACTAGCTCTCCCCAGAAATCCCTTCCTTAGGAGACTCTCTCCCAGGCTTGTCTTCCTGTCCTGCCTGGCTGGGATCATTCTTCAGGTGGATTACAGGAACCTGTGGGGCTAAGGACCTCATTTTTGTTATCATCAATGAGGAGTGATTCCTACCACTAGAACCAGAACTAGTGGTAAGAACCACTCCTCATCCTGCTGCGGACTGAGTGCTAAATATATCCCATGAGGCCTGACTGCAGGGACTTTGCTAACTGGGGAAAGGCTGCTGCAAGTATCACAGTAAGAATGAAGTCTACATGTGAAGAGGCTCCTGCCAGTAACATACAGATCACTGGGATTTTCCGAGGGCAAAAGTGCCTGCCCTGGGCAGGAGCTCATATCCCTGTGGGGCTTTTTCAGGCTGTTACTCAATTCTAGGGTAAAGGCTGAAGGCCAGGACACGTCATCCCATGTGAAGTGACATCTGGGATGGGCTGTGACCCTGGGATGGGCTGTGACCCTGGGACCAGCTCTTGAGCACAGCCGCCTCCTTGGTGACCCTTTGCCCCTAGAGATAGTAGGAGTGTCCCTGACATCAGGGCATGTCTACATTCACGATGCCAGCTCTCCTCTGTGATGCCCTCTGTCTTCCCTGCACCTGATGCCCACATCCACACTCTGAGCCCAGCTCTGCCCACTGCAGCCACAAGGTCCTTTCCTGCCTCTGTACTTAAATTCTTCTGACTTTCCAGCTGGGTTGTATAGCTTCACCTTTCCTTTCCAATTTGAGATCGGATTTAGTTTTGTGCACCAAGTCTGTCATGTGCCCCACAAGGTTGTGTTGTTTCTCTGTTTTTCTGTGCTCCTTCACAACTCCTAGCACATAGCATGTGCTCCTCTGTGCCCTTTCTCCTCAAAAACACTTGCTGATCACAACTTAAGTTACACATGATCACGCTGAGAATCATGTGTCATCTTCACACACTACCAAAATTAGTGATTCTGAATCTTTTAAGCATAATTATAAACCAGGCATGAAGGTGTGCACCTGTAATCTCAGCACTCTGGAAGGCTGAAGCAGGAGAATCACAAGTTTGAAGACAGCCTGAGCAACCCAGTGACTTAGCATAACCTTATCTCAAAATAAAAATAAAATAATAAAGAGCCAAGGATGTATTCCAGTGCAAAGGCATGGGTTCAATCCCCAGGGTCACAGTGGGAGAGGTCCTTCCAGGCTGTTGTGAATGGCAGGCTGGTGTGGCTCCCTGTTGATAACCATGTCGTGGATTTGCCCTTAGGACTACAAAGTCAACATGCAAAATGCCTCTTCCAACAGTCCCTGTGCATCAGAGCAGGAGCTGTTCTTCCCATTCTTGCCCTCATTGTGACACTTGGCAACCGATGAAAGAGCACTGCTCAAAGTCCAGCCGCACCTCTTGCCGGAGTTTAAGCAAGTTCTCTGCCGATGCCAGAGAGTTGAATGTGGTGTCAGCCATCTGCTTATTGCAGAAGATCTTTGCTCTTCTTATCAAAGACCCTCGTCAGCCTTCCCCGGAAAACTGAGTGCAGCTGACAGCAAGTCAGTGTGCATGGAGCAGTGGGGTGACAGCAGGCCTTCTTGTCCAACAGCTGCCACATGTGCCTCACATCGTGGCCTTAGGTGTTCTGCCATCCACATGAGTTCAGAGGTCATAGTGTTCTGCCAGGTAAATGAGGTGATGGGAAGGAAGCTCAGAAAGGCACCAAGCCAGTACCTTACATAACAGCTACAGTTTTCACTGTCAGTGGATGACATGCGCAATGGAAATCCCTGTGTAGTCATTAATACATAACGCCTCAGCCAGTGCTTCAAAAAAATCAATCTTTTACTGCCTCAGTGAGGAAACAAAACAATTCCATGGCTCCCGCAGGCTCTGTACTATGAATCTATCATGGCCACTCGGGCATCACTTGGGCTCTGCTCCCCGACATGACAGAGTGTAATCACATCAAAGGAAAGCAAGGGTGGCTGTTTTTTCAAACACCATTTGCCACATTTGAACAAATACACTTCGTCAAAGCTCTGTCTCCCTTGAGCTGCACTGGGGCTGACAGAGGCCAGAGTGTTGGTACCTAGAGTTGCCTTCCTGCACAGCAAAGGAAGTCATGTGCCATAATAGGTGTTAACCTGACACAAGTTGACATGTGGATATTAGGTAATGATGTTTCCTCCAGGCCATCTAAGACAAAAACATGTCTTTCATGCTGGGTGTGTTGTTGCTTTTTGCCGTGGTGATCTTCCTCCTGACATCAACCCCAACACTTGCTAGTACTGTCCTCATGAGTGCAACCTCCAAAATAAAAATATTTGTATTTCAAGGGGTGGAGCTTTCTTCACCTCCTTTCAAAATCCTAGCATTTGAACAGCAGGCACTGTGATGGCTTATCTAGGGAAAATGTTCAGTCAGAAGTAGAGATGGTCACTGCTTTGTGCTGCTACATTAAAATAATGATACTAATCAGACTGAGGAGAGACTTTGTGGAAACTTCATTGGTCAAGGGGTCCAGTGCTTCTCCTCAGCTTCCTTCCAGATCACCTATGTCAACAATGTCTGACAATACTCTCAATGTCTTGGGAGGACAGAATGCTACTGGAATCTACAGGAGACTAAGGATGATGCTAAATGTTTTACATGGCAGAAGACCCCTCTCAGCCAACCAGCAATGGTCTGGTTATATGCCAGAGGTCCAAGGCTGAGAAACCCCAACTATATCATGGAAGTAATTCCCTCACTCTTGCTCACTGAATACCAGGCTATCTGTAGGATTGGTGTACACATCTGAATTGGAACTTGGCTCCCTTCCTCAGTCACTTAAACTTTATAAAAATGGATTAAATGTCCAACTTGTAGCCAGGCACAGTGGCGCATGCCTATAGTCCTAGTACCTGGGAGGCTGAGGCTGGAGGATCAGTGGGAGTTCAAGAACAGCCTGGGCTACAAAAGTGAGCTCAAGGCCAGCCTGAACTGCATAGCAAGAGACCGTGTCAAAAAGACAAAAAAAAAAGAAAAAAAGTCCAATTTGTGTAAGAGCCCATGGGGGAGTGATGACAGGTACTGCCTCTGCCTTTCACAAGCTTAATTACAGTCGTGAAGAGAGACAAGTGTGGACAATGACACTCCTGTAATACGAGGCAGGATGGTGTGTACCGTCCTGGGACACAGTGAGCTGGGGACTGAAGGGAGAGCAGCACTCCAGCTGTCCTGGAGGTGGGAGGGCTGTAAGCAGTCTTCAGAAGGGTGAAGTATTTGAGCTATGGGGAATTCACGGAGGAGGAAAGTTCAGGCAGGCAAAGTGGGAGGGGAATCTCTGAAGACCTGGGGAAGAAGATTCAGCCAATGTGGAGATTCTGCCTCTTAGGAGAACGAAAAGGCTGTCTAGGGTATCTTGCCCTAGACCCCACATTGCGTTCCAATGGAGGACGAGGCCAACTTTATGCTTTTTAATTTTTTTTTAATGTATTTAGTACAGGGTCTGCAGGGCCTCACTACACAAATCTGACTCTACTGATCCTCCTGTTTTCAGCCTCTTAAACAATGGGGTTACAGGCATGCCACCACACCCAGTCTCAGTCACTATCTCAGCATGCCCCAGAGGTGGGGCCAGCATGGCAGGCTGGGGATCAGACCCTGGCCCCTGCATCTGCCTAAGCAGGTACTTTAGTCCACTGAGCTATCTGGCCAGCTTAGTTTTCTACTTTTTATTGTATTTACTTTTTAGAAACAGTGGGTTACATGTTTCCATTTTAGATTGTGTTCTATATACATAATGTTGCTATGTAATATTGCTTTTCAGTAGAGAATCTTGTCATTTTTATGTAATATTTAATAGAAAAAGGGTTTTTCTTTTAAATCTAAAAAGTAAATTATAAAATTCCCTGGAAGCCAGAACTAAATAAGATCCTGTCACCAGTTCAGAGCATAGTAATATTTTGTGAGCCACCACTTATATTTAGAAAAACTCAGTTTTAGTGTGTATGCTTGAAAGTACTCAAAATAACAGAGACAGAGGAGACCTTGAGAAGTGCTCAGGTTCAAGCTTGGTGCACCCAGGTCAGCTTTGTCAGGCCTCACACCACAATGACACAAGTAGATTTCTACATAATCC
Source organism: Capromys pilorides (assembly GCA_004027915.1). NCBI lineage: Eukaryota > Metazoa > Chordata > Mammalia > Rodentia > Capromyidae > Capromys > Capromys pilorides. The sequence continues at coordinate 6,120 of PVKN010012812.1, forward strand.
AGACTCAAAGAAAGCCTACGATTAAGTGACAGGCAAATTTTTAATTTCATGAACTTAAGAAAAGGTACAGTTCTCTGGACTTGGGAGTGAGAGAGCATCTATTTGCCAAGTAGCTCTTCCCAGATTTGACTGTCCAAAAATCAAGGTGGGGGGATGTGAAACATAAGCCTAAAGAGGATAGGATCACTGTAGTAGGGGCTGGCAAGGGAATAGATTCAATACAAGACATATAATTTAATGTAATTTATAGGATTACTTTATAATATTCATCCAAAGAATCAAATGCATAAGAGACTTAAAGACTCCAGCTGAGGACCTTGATCCCAAGGTAATACCCTGCATGAGTCTAGCAGAAGACCTAGAGCCCACAGCAGTGTTCTCCTAGAGCCCAGCATAATGACTCATGCAAGTCCGTATCAAGGATCTGCCCTGGGAAGACCTAGAGTTCAGTGGTGGAAACTAAAAAGTCAGCACCAGTGGGATGAAGGATCTGTGCCGGCAGGCTGAGGGATCTGCATTGGAGCCAGGGACAATGCTCAGAATAAGGACCAGAACTTCCCAAAGAGAACCACAGCCATCCTCAGGACCCAAGGTCCTCTGATGATGAGAATAGCTAAGTTCGTATCAGGAAAATCAGCGTGCCAAGCTTCCCCAGGAGAGTCAACAGCACACCATACTCCTCTCCAGTTCACCTTTGATGCTGTTGGCAACAACCCTCAGGTGGGCCTTCCACTCCTAGCACCCCACTGACCCACTTCAAGTTACAAGTTGAACATTAGTTAATCCACCAAGAGGGTGGATTCATCTCTGTAACAAACGAGGCATCAAAGCCAGCTCTACTCAAAACAGAAGTCAAGAGGCTGGGGAGATAGCTCAGGGGCACAAGAGCCTGCCTGGCAAGTGCAAGGTCCTGAGGTCAATCTCCTGTTCCGGAAAAAAAAAAAACAAAAAAAGGTCAAAAGCCAACATTTAATTCCAGGGATTCCTTAAAGCTTGGAGCCATTCAAGAAACTCAGTTTTGCAGCATTCCACAGAGCACCATTCCTTGGATGGGGGCAGGTGGTGGGGAGGGGGCTTCCTTGGGTTCCTCACAGTGACCTCTACTTCCTTGAATCAAGATTCCCTGGGAATCTCCCTTTCCACCCCTGGCGTAGGATCTCTGCCTTCCTCACAACTGGAACCCTGCTGGGCTGGGTCACTTCCTGCCAAGATCATCCTTTTCAGGTTGACACCTCAATGTGCGCCTACGCTGGGGGGCTGGGGGTGGGAGGGGGTGTGTTTTCTTCCCTAGAACCACACCCACTTCTGACAGCAAGTGCTTATGGACTGTTTCCTTAACACACAACCACATGGTGTGTGACTCAGTCAGTTACTTTTGTGAGGTTACAAGATAGCAGGGAAAGGAAGGAGACTGTAAGTCCTTGGCTGCCCCATTTTCTAAAGCCAGCCTTACCCCTGCCATTATTAAATGAATTTGGTAGCCTTTTACCTGCAACAAGTGAACTAAAAAGACAGCTAGATACAAGCCAAGTCCTTTATGTGGGAAGACATAAATGCTTTACGAGATCCTTTTATAGCAGTCAGTAATCATTTACTCATAGTGTGCTTAACCAGCAATGGCTCCCCCTCTGCTCAGAAGAAAAGCAACTTCCTATAAAACAGGCTTAGGTAGAATTTGTATCAGGAAGGAAAACATGACATTTGTGGGCATTGCTTTCAGGAAACTGTGGGATGTGCTTGGAGGTGGGGTCACTCAGGGTCACTGTAGTGCCTGCAGTTCCCTCCCTTCCTCCCCAAAGGAGCTCTCGAGGCCACTCTGTAGGTTTTCAGGTCCCTGGCCATGGGCTCTGTGTGGGAAGCTGGCTGTGCATTTACATTTTGGGCCAAGGAATCAGCTCCCAAGCCCCATACCTTCTTTGAAGCAGACTCTGCACTGGACTATAGGTGGCCCTGCTAAAACAAGATCTCTCTTTGTTCAACACATTTTCCCACTGTTCTAACTCACGTGACCTGGGAGTGATTCACCAAAGACACAGGGCATCTGTGTCAGTGCTACATATCTGTTATCCCTATAGGTTCCAGACCCTGGAGCTAGTGTCCTTGCTACTGGAAACTGTGGTCCCTAGAGGGACCCTCTTCCTTGGTCTGATCCTCTGAAGTGCTCCACTGACCAGCTGTGACTCTCACTTCCCAGGGTCTGAGCTGTAGAATATTTCCAGCATCTTTGGTGCTGTTGGTGTTCTGAGATATTCCTGTTCAGAGCTACCCTTTGACTATTGTGAACTGTTTAAAAATCATTACCTAGGGCCGGCGAGATGGTTCAGTGGTCTAAAGCGCCTGCGTAGGAAGGCTCAGGCAACTGCAGGGACTGCGGTTAGATCCCCGGCACCACATGCTGCGCCAGCGCCACCACCAGGGCAGACTGAGCCAGCCACAAAATAAATAAATAAAGAAACAAACAAACACAACAAGCAAACAAATAAATAAAATAAATAAAAATTTAAAAAAAAAATCATTACCTAATATAACCCTCAGGAGGAACCTGGGGTCCTTTCACAAAAAGGAAACTCTGCTCAGACAGCATTCACCTGCCAGGCAACCGACACAGCTGAGAGTAAAACAAAAGCAAGATCCCACATACACATGTTTGTTCTCAGCATTGACCATCCCCAAATTTTTTCAAAGAAGTTGCTATAGAAATTCTAGGCCTGCTAGTAGGAAACTGACCCCAGAGGTTAGGTTGGTATGGCTGTTCAGGAAAAGCCCCCAGCCTGTGAGTGGGGAGTACAGAGCCACAGAAAATACTGACCAATCAACCAAATGTCAAGTCAGCTATTCTTCCAGACAGTGTCTGGCTTTCCTTAGATAGGCAAGATCTGCGCAGGCTGGGCTATCTTCCTGGATCTTTCCTTGATACTGAATCATAACTGAGACAACATTCCTAAATCTGCAAACCAATGCTTCCCTGATGGTTTTGTTCTATAAATATATAACTTGAGCCACTTTGCATCTGGAACTAGTCACCAGCACTGCTGGAATCTCTTGTTTATCGATGCCTTATTGCCATGGACCCAGTTGTATGCCTTCAGGATAGGGGCCAGAAGGTTTTACAACTGCCACCAGCCCTCTGACTCTCACTGATTCTTTTTAAAAAGCCAAAGCTATTTTCTTCTGTAAGGAACATTACGAAAACACTTTCTAATAAAATATTACTTTTTGCAAGGCAATGGTTACCTTATACCTCAGAGCCAACAATTACGTCAAAAATATGTAAAAATAAGCATGAAATAAAGTTGCTTCTTTTGTTAAGAAGGCTTTGTGGGCAGTGCAAGAAACTCACACTAGCAGGTACTCTCACTAAGTGGTATGAGCGGGCCTTGGGCTCAGGCTCACCTGCTTCGTCTCCTTTGTAATTGTTTGGAGAGACAATGTGCAGGAAACGTTGTCAGTGGAGAGCACCAGAGACAATGCCCAGGGAGTGTGAGCAGGTGTGGCGTCAGGGGACCTGGACTTGACACCAAGCCTAGCCCCGCTCAGGGTGTGACTGAGGACACACTGAGCTGCTTATTTCTCAGATAAAATGCTCAGGAAGGATGGGGGAAAGAAGAGCAATGTCCCCTGAGAACCGAAAAGGTTGCCAAATCCCATTCTTTGGTTATCACATGCACCTCTCGTCTGTCCTCACAATGGAACACTTGCAGCTGGGCTCAAGGTGACATTTGAGTCCCTCAGATTCTAAAGTTAGTTCTTCTGTGATAAAGTCCATTGCTTCTCAGGCTCAAGGAAACAGCACCAACAAGAGACAAGGAATGCCCACTTACAGCTTCACATTTCTGGGGCACAAGAGTCCAAGATCAGGGTGTCACCGAGGTTAGCTCCTCCTGAGGGCTGTCAGGAAAGATCTGTTCTAGGTCTCTGTGCTCACCTCCAGGGAGTTGCTGGCAATCTTCAGCACACAAGGACAGTCACCACACCTCCACTGGTGTCCTCCGTAGGGTTCCACCTGTGTACAGATCTGTGTCACAATTTCCCCTTGTATGAAGACAGCAATGTTATTAGAGTAGGACCCACCCCAGTCCACAAAAGCTTTATCTAAACTTAATTAATCATGTCTGCAACTGAGGCCAGAGGAAAACAGAGAGCTTTACAATAAAGGCTTGGGAGGGAACAAAGTGGCAACTACACCACTGGGGCGATAGCAGGGGAAAGTAAATCAGGCTGCCAGTGAAGCAAGCAGGCCCTTGCAGTCTTTCAGAGAGAAGATGGGACAGGACAGCACAAGCAAAGACGAGGAGGGATCTGACTTACCCACAGCTTCATTATACCTTCACCAGAGCGCGCTTCCCTAGTAGCGCCTCCACCCAGAGTGGGGTCATAGCACATTTTTAAGCACATTTTGGGCTGAGTACAAGCCCATACCTGCGCAATAACTAAGATCCACCCTGTCCAGAGGCCCCTGTGTCTTTTGGGAAAATACTATAATCAATGCCATTTTGGGGGGACCCTGTGAAAGAAAAATGTATGCTTCTTAGATGCACCTTCATCTGTGGTGGATCCGCCTCTGTCAGTGGAGGAGCCAACTTCTCTGTCACTCCCTGGGTCTGTCTGTCAGACAGTCAGCTTTGTTTCTCTTCCAGTACAAACATTCCCTATAAGTTCCTGTTCCTGCCAATTTCAGCTTCCATGATCACTAATGCAAGGATCCATGCTGGCAGTGACACAAGAGCTCTATTTCCAATAAATTCATGTTCTCCAGTACTGGAGAGGGCAGCACATTTTGTGGGAGTGCAGTTCAGGTCCTAATTCTGCCTACTTTGGGAACCTGAGGGGCTTGCAGGTAGCACCTGCTGTCAGCATAAAATAATTTTGGAGCACTGGACCTCATCTTTAAGATACATGTAAATTTCAAAAAAGATATATGTAAATTGTGTTTGAACTCTCAATTCCACTGTTACATCACTATTTAATTCCCCCAAAGTCTGTGGGTAAGATTGGTGAACCAGAAAGCTGCTCCACACTCATCCTCAAGGTCCAGAGCCTCATAGCCAAGACCCTGCCCCCAGCACATCCTTAGAGGATGGGCCGCCAAGCATGAAAGTGCCGAGAACTGGAGACACCAGTCAGCATCATCAGCTGAAATAAGGGGGAAGAATACTGAGGAAGGGCTGAACAGAAAGCCATATGAACTGACACAAAGAGAAAATCTGCAACGTCTTTGACCAAAGCCGACCACGGAGCAGGTCGGTAGCAGCACCTGTGGAGAGCTCTGCTGGAACAGCACGGCTTTTCTGTTGCTGTTGTTCTCCTCTTTTTATTAAAAAAAAAAAAATAAAAGAATCAGCATCAGAGGAGCACAGTTCACCGTTTCTCCAACACAATGGCTTTTGAAGAACATGCTTTTGAAGTGCAGGAGCTGTGGTGTTTGGGGACAAAGATGATGACTGTGGTAGTAATTGGCTTCCTAACACACTGATCAGATTTATATTTTTTGCTTTTCCAGTAAACGTGCATCAAGCAATAGAACTTTCCAGCAGCACTCGTCATGGTTGTACTGTTGATTGGTTTGCTAAATAATAACATTTTCAAAAGTGACAAAAGATTCTCTGGCACTTCTTCAGTGCTAGAATGATGACTCAAGTGACAAAAAGGGATTCTCAGCATGGTCAGCTAACTGTTCCACTTGATTTGTGATGTCAGAACAGCTTGAGCTGATGGATTTCCCCATCCTGAACTTTCAAAAACGTGCTCTGTCCAAAACCCAAAAGACGAGCAGGGATCAAAAGGCAGCACCTGGCTCCTCGACTGATGGGGGGAAAGATAGCCCTCCCATTCACAAGGAAGACTGCAATATTCTTTTGCTTCTACACATTTTTCTTGCTTCTCTATTGGGAGAAATATAGTTTCCAAAGGTAGTCATCACTCACTTTGCAGAAATATCTTATCAGCTTTAGTTGCAATCAAGGGAGAGACATCGCTGAAGACAGGGTGAGTCCAAGGAAGATCTTAGTGAGCAGCTGACCTGTGGTTTTCATTCAGGGGCAGGACGAGACTACAGCTCCATCTGGAGATGTCCCAGAAGTGACTGGATTCCAGAAGCTGTGCTAAATAAGCACTAAGGCAGAAGGTTGTCCATGCAGGCACAGCATTAGCAAACTCAGGGGACCAGATGCCAGAATAAAACATGATGACAAAGGAGGAAGGCTGGGGGAAGGGATCCCAACAACCAGAGACTCAGCTTCCTGCAACCAGACAGCAACTTCCACAAACCAGAAATGATTGTTTCCATCTTCAAGGAGAGATAAGCTTTCCTCTGAAGGCAATGACTTCATTGGGTTTCCTACATCCAGGAGAGAATGTTTCCCAGGATCATTCCTCCCTCTTGTTTCTACCTCTCCCTCTGATGCCCCAACTACCCCAACTTTGTCCCCATGTCTTCTTGAGAATGGAAGCGATCTACCCTGGGAAGAGAACTGGCGCTTCCTCAGTACGTGGGCATTTCATGGAAGCAGACTGTGGAAGATTTCTGAAGGCCGTATTCATCTTGAGCTCTCATTCTTCTCTCCAAATCAGGATTTCCCATGCCTGCCCCACTCACAGGGTCATCACTTGGCAGCTGAGGCAGACAGAGAGGGCCAGGCACCAGGCAGGAGCTCCGAGCCCACTGCCCAAGGGTCTGTGTATACTGTGGACCACATTTCATGCTTCAAGTCCTGCGTCAGCTCTAGAGAGAAAGCAGTGCCCTAGCAATCTGGTTTGTAGCTTGGTGTCTTACGAGGTTGGTTTGGGTGAATTACTGCTCTCAGTTGTTTATTAATCCCAAGGAAGGGAAAACAGTCTAGTTTTTGGATCAGGAGAGCTTGGGAGTAGAACCCTAAACCCAGGGTCCCCACATGTAGAATCTGTCCCTGGAATAGCAGGCCTACTGGTACTTATCCTGCCAGCTCGTCATATGCCCCTCAGACTTTCCAGAAGCCAGTGAGATTTCTAAAACAATATGGGACCCAGCCACAGAAAGCCTGTCCCAGCCCTGCAGTGATGATTTTTTTTAAATAGATCCTAAGTGGAAAACAGGGTAAAGTGGTAAAATGCTATATAATTTAAATGCATTTTTTTAAATTTTATTTATTTATTTGCTTGTTGTGTTTGTTTGTTTCTTTATTTATTCATTTTGTGGCTGGCTCAGCCTGCCCTGGTGGTGGCGCTGGCGCAGCATGTGGTGCCGGGGATCGAACTGCAGTCCCCGCAGTTGCCTGAGCCCTCCTAAGCAGGCGCTTTAGACCACTGAACCATCTCGCCGGCCCTTAAATGCATTTTGAGAGTCTCTTCTCTCCCTAAACCAGTTGGAACTGAACACCACGGTGGTTACATTTTTCAAAAAACAGTCTTAAAGAGGGGAAAAAAAAAAGTTCTGCTTCTGATAAGCAGAGATCTCTCCCTGGCTGTGACTTCCACCTTCTTCCCCAATAGCAGGGGCCCTGTCCCTACCTCCATTCCAGGGACAACGGTGGCAGGAAGGGCTGGTTTCAGTTCCCATAAATAAAGAATGCTATCTGCATCTAGAGTGTAGAGATAAAAAATGCTATGAAGCATCTTAAATGCCCAAGCAGCTCCCCTGTGACAGCCTCAGACCCAAAGAGCCCATTGCTGCTACTGAGAAACCTTGCTGCACACTGCAAGCCCTCACTCAACAACACATCTGCAGCAGAACTAAACAAAATGTGTGGGATTTCTGTAGACTTGTGAAGGTAGCAGTTAATGCTTAAAATTTCTACTTTGTCTAATTCACATGCTCATTTCTGATAATTGAGCAACTGCATTGAACATAGCTGTGTGCACTGTAATAGCCACTGTTGAATCCTTATTTTGTTTTTTTTTTTGAAATTATTTATCATTTCTAATGTCTGAGCTATTATTTTTCTATGCTGTTTAAAATATCTTTTCTTTAAAAAAGTCACACATTCTGAAAACACACTAATATTTCAGCAGCCTCAATATTTTGTGCACGAAATCTTCCCCAGCACTGCCAACAAGCAGTTGGACGGGCTGCCCTGTGAGCCTTCTCCTCTGACAATGCAGCAACAGAAAGGTCAGCAGCCGGACGCAGAAAGAGCAGAAGGGTCCTGAATAAACACAGACAGTTTAATCAACCATGAAGAAACCCAAGAGTCGACTGAAAGTGCTTTGTCAGGGCGAGGAGTGAGGCCCCTGCCCTCAAAGAGAGGCCAAGAAGGTTGGAGGTCGTGTTAGCTGGCCACAGAGGCCACCGTGGTGGAAGTGTCATTGGGAAAGACTCCAGAACAGAAGGCAGCGGGGATAGCAGAGTGGAAGCTGGCATTTGAGCCAACCTGGGAGGCAAATGTTCCCTAGAAATAAGGCAAAAGATTTAGTTCTATGAGAAGGAAAGACACTGTTTTCAGATCCATCGTGATGCCTTGAGAATTTTTTTACCCCTTTAGGCTTTTGCCTGTCAAGCCTGTCATCTCTGATTTCAGACTCCTCAGGGTATTTGGAAAACTGGCTTATTCAAATTACATCAATGTTTTTTACTTGCATCTAAAAACTCAAGGTCAAGCTATGTTGATATGTGAAAGGGAATGTAGATGAAGGAAGACTGACTCCTAGTCTCTGGATCTGTAATTACTTTCTTTGTAAGCCTGAATACTCAATCAGATGGATGCCTTCTCTACACATTTTGTCACATCTACAGAATACCTTCAAACAAAGGAATCCAGAGACTCTGGTGACATCTGTGCCCAAATGGATCAAAGCCTGTTTATGTTTTTAGCTGAAAATCAAACAATTTTAGGTGAGCTAATCTATGGTATCATAAAAATTGCATGTCTTTAGGTAATTCTTAAGAGCATTTTGCAAATCACTAAATAACTTGATTACATTATGTCTTGAAAAGGTATTTCTTAGATGTGAAGGCAACTGGAATGAAATCAGGGACTGCACTGAAAAAAGTCCGCGGTGTGAAAATGATTTGCATAAGAATTGTGATTCTACTAGAAAATCACGTTTAGGATATTCCCTATTGACTCATGTGATTTGGTTGGTTTGTTCTCATTCCAATTAAAGGTGCAATTCATTAAGGGGTCTTTTATTTCATTAAAACAAACTTTTTTGTTAATGTTATCAAGCATTGATGAGGCTTTTAAGCGAACATTCTTGACAGGAAAGAGAACTGGAACTTCCAAACCCTGATTTTGTTGGAAGAAACCCTCACCTCTGTACAAATGCTTTTCACTTCTGTGATGTGGCCTGATTAACATGTTTATTTCACCAGGCTCAGGCCAGTTTATTTTAGATTCAATTTGATGAGCTCAGTGATTTACACAGAAGGACAATTGTATAGGAAGACAGTTGTGCTGTTTTCAACACTTCGGGATTAGAAAAAAATGAAGCCAATTAAAGAATTCCATCACCTGAAATTTCTTGCGGGGAAGTGACTTTGTAAGGCCTTTGGGAATTACTGAGAAAACATTTTTCCCTTGAAATTATGTTTTAGCACATAAAGAAGTATTGAACAAGATTACAAGAAAGAACAGTAACTTGCCCCAGGACACATGTTGTTCTTTTCAAGGCTAGATGAACAAGGAGCCCAGGACACATTTCCCCAATTCATCTTTTCATTTTGAAAAACCACTGAATTCTGGTGTGTCATGATCACTTGGGATAATAAAGGATATGTGTGCGAGACATGGATGGCAAAATCACACATGGCAAGGAAAGTAAGAACACCAGAGATCCTGTTTTTCCCTGTTTATTAACATTCACACCAACCTGAATACTTTGGTTATCATGGTCCAGTGGTGTCTGTTGCCACAAGTGAAACTATATAAGATGACAGAAGTCATGACAAGCAGAGACAGATAGACAGACAGGTACATACAGATACAGAGAGAAAGAGACAGAGACAGAGAGAGGGGATGGGAAAAAGAGAGGAGTTGGGAGAAAGAGAAAGACAGAGAGAGAGATGTAGAGGGGGAGGGAGAGAGAGAAACAGAGAGAGACAGAGAGAGAGAACGAGCCCTGGCCTTGTCTGAGTCACACAACAGCCAGTGTGTGGGACAAGGCTGGATGCTCAGCACCTGATGCTGCTCGCTGCCTCTCCTCCTGCCTCTGCCTGCCCCCTAGTGGAAAGTGTGGGAAAGAGTGGGAGTCCACCCTCAGGGTCTTAGTGGAGGTGGGGGGCTTACAATGGCTCCCTGAGACCAGCCTCCTCCAGACAGCTCTCAGACACCATCTCTATTCGCTGAAGAACAAGAACACTCCTTGGGCATTCTGTCTGAGCACCTCCACTTCAGGATCATTTTCCCAGGGCCTCTAGTCTCTGGGTAGCTGCTGGGATCCCTAACATGCAAGATTTTCCTTTGCTACATGACAGAAGACATGCCTTTCCCAAGAAGTGCAGAGTATTCCTTGGGTTCTGAAAACTGTGAAGAATCAGCTGAGTCCTGTGCTGCTGAACAAGCTGCCAGAAGCGAGGGCGACTCTGCAGCTCATCACTTATTCAACAGGATCCCCTAGGTGTGGGCCCTGGGCTGGGCCCACAGACACAGAAGAGTCTGGGCCAAAGCTCTTTCCTGGAGGAGTTCACGGCCTGAGAAGAATCGGCCACTGTGTTTGCCCTGGAACGTGGTCTGTGTCCTTAAAACATTATCAGTGCTGAGCTGCAGAAGGAAAGGCCACAGGGAGGAGGCATGAGCTTTGCAGCAAGCTCTGGCACAGCAGGGCTCAGCCAGCAACTGCTTTGTTCCAATGACTCAGGTAAATAAATGAGGCCAGCACAGGCCGTCCTGACACCATGCACCTCCAGAATGCCTTGGCTGTGCGAGGAGCCGCTGATGTCACTGGTATTTTCATTCCTGCCCAAGTCACAGTGTTCTGACTGTATCCGCCTTGTGGATGTTGCTAAGAGGAGGCCAACTCTACCACGAGCTCCCTCAGTTGATGATCAGCATGATTTTCCCACTGTGACAGCACTCTGCTCTTGCCAGCGCTTGGCTCTGCTTTGCTCCCTTCAAGCTTCCTTAATTTTCTGAAGCCCTATTTTCCACACTGCTGATTCACAGATATGGAGGACCTAGGGGGAAAAAAGGCAATTATCTCAAATGACTCAGAAGCCCTCCTTGGCTGTGTGACCTGTGTGCAGACTTATACTCCGCAAGCTGGGGTAAGGACATTGTCACCTGTGTATGGAAAGCTGGAAGGAAAACAGATTACAGTTTTTCTAAACTTCTGGCTCTTGGCAAAAATTGGAACAGGAAGAGTGAATTCTCTGACCTAGTCTGACAGCTAAAGGCCAGATCCAGAGGGGAAGGCACCCAGAGAAAGTTCCAGACGGTGGCAGGCAGCCTGGAGCCAGCGCTCTTGCTCTTGCTCTCTCAGGGATGCAAATATTTGCTCCATGAACGGCCATCACCTCTTGTCCTATTAGATACCCTGGGCCCTAAAAGAAACAGGCCTAGGAAGTAAAACCAGCTGGCAGGCCTGTGTCTTAATTACTTTTCTCTTGTTGCTGGGACAAATACCCGACACTCAAAGTGAGGGAAGGAAAGGTTTATTTAGCTCACAGTTACTGGAGGTTTCAGTCCATATTCTGCTGGCTCTAAGGCAGAGTGGCCCATGGCAGAGGTCGGCCTTTCATGGCAGCGGGAAAGAGCAAGAGCAACGGAGAGGTAGCAGCAGCTCGAGCAGCTAACTTCTCTTCCTTCCTTACACTGAAATGCAAATTACCTGCCCCAGGGCAGATGCAACACCCACACCCACAATAATCAATCACAAATTCCATAAGCCACCCCACGACTGCATGAGGCTTTGGGGGGACACCTATACAAAAACCATAACAGCCTGTAACCTTAGATTTAGGAAATTCTTAACAGTAAGGGGAAATTTTTTGCCTTCTACAAAATCATTGTGATGACAGTCATGGGAAGATGAGAATCACCTCAGGGAAGGAGAAGGCAAATCAGTGGTGGCTCCTCATCACAGAGCCTAACTAAAAAGTCTTCCATCCTTGGAGGAAAATAAATCCCATCCAGCAGGAGCAGCCACTGCCAAGGCAGCTGCCACTGGGGCTCTGCAGGGAAGGTAGAGTGTGAGCAGGGACCCGTGGTGCCTGGAACTCAGAAGTGCTACCCGTGGTGCCTGAGAAAGGGGAGGCAGGAAGCAGCTGTCCTCCTCACTGCTTCTGCTCCTTCCCAGAGGAGAGCTGGCAGGAGTCTCCTGAGGAGGGAAGCGCTGTGGCTGCTGTGGATGGGAGAGGCGGGGAGCAGAACTAAAGACTCCAAGAATGGACCTGAGAGCCTGGTGTGAGCCTCAGAACTATTGGAGCCTGGGGCCATGGGCATTACGTGTAAGTGCCAATGGGAGGTGTGCTTTACATTTCATAATTAGTTTAAAGAAACTCACTAACACCTCTTTTAGGATGGTGTACTTTAAGTTGTCTTCCTGTGTCCTCTCCTTAGGCTTCATTCATTCTCATTCCTCCTACATTCCTCAGTTTTCCCTCTATGTATCATCACTGAATACCTGCAATTCAGGCAGTCATTGGACAAATACTGATTGAATGTTTGCTCTGTACCAGGTGCCCAAGAATACAGTGTCAGCAAAGATAGACCTGGTCCCTTCTCCTCATGGAACTTGCAAAATAGAGAAGATGATTTTGGTCATGTAGCCACACAAATAAACCAAACATCACAATGTGTGGGGCCCTGTCTATATTATGAAGGGATCTGATTTAATAAAGGAAGTCAGGGAAATCTCTAAGGAAATGACGAGTGAAAGGAGATCTGAGCAAACAGTAGGATTAACTCGGCCCAGGAGTGCTGTGCATCCCCAGGGCCAGGACGGGGTGCATGTTTTCAAGGCCATTAGAAATGGCAAGTATGACCAGAGGGCAGACAGCAAAGACGATGAGATTCCTGACCAGGCTGGACACAGGACAGGCCATGCCCAGGGAGCCCCTTAGGTCATGAAGGAAATGGGGATGAGATTCGATTTGTATTTCAGCAAGATTGCTCTTGACACCCTGTGGAGAACAGCCTGGAAAAGCTCATAAATTGATGCCATCAAACTGGCTATGAACTGTTACAAGTGAGTTTGGACCAGAAGAAGAGCAATGAAGGGGAAATGGGGAAAGGGTCTGACAACTGCCAAGTGGTATAAAAGGTGACCTTACAATACATTCCACACCACTAAAATCTGCCAACGGCCTCCCCTGACAGTAAGCCCCTCTCATCATCTGAGATACAAACAGCCTTCCCCTCTTTCAGGTCAGCCTGAGAAAATCTGTTCGGCTTTTCCTAGGGATGACTCTGTGGTTTCTCCCTAACTTTCTCTAAATATGAAGAGAAGGAATATCTATGATGCCTGAGATACTTCAACTCCAAGGTCATGGGTTGAAATGACATCAGCTCAGATTACAAGAATGTCAACCTTCTAGCTACTGTGACCTTAATTGATATGCTAAGTGGCTGAGATCAGCACTTACTCAGTAACTGTGTTTTAACATCCTGCTGTGCTAGGCACCAGGGCTTGGAAAATAAGTGCAATCTCCAGTCCCCTGGTTTTGGCCACTACTGAAACTAGGACCACTACTAAACTTCAGATGTGATGTGTCCCCAGGAGGTTCATGTGCTGGAGCCTGGTCCCAAGGGTGGCAGTGCTGAGAAGGCGGCAACTTTAAAAGGTGGGGCCATTTCTTTCAAAGATTCTTCAGAAAGTTAGCATTGGAGGTCCCATTTAAGCTAACTATTCCCCTCCTAGGTATTTTTCCAAGACAACTGAAATCATCATACCACAGTGATATATGTGCACCCATGTTTATAGCAGCACAATTTGTCAAAGCTAAATCCTGAGACAGGGGACTCTGAGGTTAGTTCAGTGGTTTAAGTACCTGCATGGGCAATACCAGTCAGGCACAGGGGACGACGGTTGGATCCCCACATCCACCCTTAAGGCAGCCTGAACCAGCCAAAAAAAAAATCCTGAGACAACCCAAATGCCCATCAACTGAGGAATGGATAAAGAAGATGTGATATTTTTACACAATGGAATATAATTGTTCAGCTATAAAAACAGATATATTTGAGGCTTTTGTACATCAATGGATGCAGCTAGAGACTATATTGGTAAGTGAAATAAATCAGATCCACATGTACAAACATCGTATTATCTTGCTAGTGTGTGAACCTGAAATAATGATGAAAATCTAAAAGGCACAACACATACTGTGAAAGGGAAAGAAATTGTTCAATGGGAAAGAAATATTAGGATGAGGAAAAAGAAAAATGAAAGAAGAGAAAAATATAT
>PVKN010012813.1:0-20409 GCA_004027915.1 Capromys pilorides
AAAAAAAAATTAATAAAGTTTGAAATAAAGTGAGATTAAAAAAAAAAGAAAACAAAAAAATTAAAATTAAAGTAAAGTGAGATGAAATCCTGGCACTCGGGAGGCTGAGACAGGAGGATTACTGTGAGTTCAAGGCCAGTCTGAGCTACAAAAGGAGCTCAGTGCCAACCTGAACTGTATAATGAGACCCTGTCACAAAAACACAGTGAGTTTGAGGCCAGCCTCAATTACACAGCAAGATCCTGTCTGACAAAAAAGGGCTGAGGGTATAGCTCAGTGAAAGGGCCCCACACGTATGAGATAACGCTTTATTACTGGATATATATCATCAGACCTTAAACAAGTATCTTTTTAAATTTCTTTTTCAGTATTGGCAATTAAACTGAGGGATGTTGTACCACTGAACTACATTCCTAGCCCTCCACTATTAAAAAAAATTACAGTCTTACTAAGCTGCCATGGTGAAATTTGAACTTGCAGCTTTCCTGGCCCAGTTTCCCTCAGTGCCAGGATTACAGGCTGTGCCACCACAACCAGCTTTTAAATCAAGTATCTTAACCAAAATAAGGGCTCAAACCAAAGCTCTCTGCCTCTTCTTTCTCCCATGTGTCCTGTGTTCATTCCCTGGTCAGCTAATGAAGCCATGTATTCATCTTTGCTTTGGATGAGACTAATGTGTCAAAAAAGGAATTAATTTTGAGTCAGTTTTCCCTATTTTTATTTCATTACAAAATGAAGTTCTACAACTATATGATCTCAAGGGGATTGTTTTCTTTAAAAAAGCCTATTTATGCTTGCTTTAGCTGTGCTGTGACAGAATACCTGAGATAAAAATTTATAGAACAGAAAGGTTTGTTTTAGTTCATTATTTCAGAGGTTCCCATCTCAAACTGACTGGCCTCACTGCTTTTGGGTCTGTAGCAAAGCAAAGTATCACTGCAGGGAGAGTGTGGCAGAGCCACAATTCTTACCTTGAGGAGCCAGGAAACAGAAACAGAGGGATGGGGGTCTCAATAGTCCCTTGGAAGCCACACCCTCAGTGACATCACTCCCTCTCACCAGGCTCCACCTCTTAAAGATTCCATCACTTCTGCCAAACTGAGGACCAAGCCTCAGGATATGTGGTCACATTTTAATTTTATTTTTTTACGTTATGGGTGGCTCAGCCTGTCCTAGGTGTGGGGCTGGGGCGATATGTGGTGCCAGGGACCAAACCATGGTCCCTGTGCTTGCCTAAGCAGGCGCTTTAGACCGTTGAGCTATCTCACTGATCCTGTGGGCACGTTTTAAATCTAAACTGTGGCAATGGTTAAGGATTATCTCATACCAGAATTATTGTAAAAAAGTAAATTATAAATCATATTGTTAGGATACATTGGTTTTTAATCACTCATTACACTAAAATCATCCTTCTGTTACAGACTCCGCTCCTCTCCCTAAGTCCAGTGAACTGAGTGTTCCAGCCCAGCATAGCAGCAGCCCTCCTCAGCAGGTGATCTAGGCTTTTTTTCTTTTTACTTTTCTTTTGCTAATTAAAAATCATCAGCATGTGGTAGGTGAGTGTTACATGATCTGCATGGAAGAAGACTGTTCCCCAGCTCCATGTCCCCAGGTCAGGCTGGGGCAGTGGGATGGGACAGTGAGCCTCTCTTGTCCCTGTAGCAGCAGCTCAAAGACCAAGGCTGATGGAGTGTAGGCGTCTGGTACATGTTTGGGGAGGAAGTGGCTTGTGGAGACCTGTCATCCAAGGCAGCAAAATCATGAGCACCCGATGCCCTTTGCCACTTGTTCTGCTGAGCCGGGTTGTCCCAGGATTGAGTCAGCTGTGTTCTCCTGGCTCCCTAACCCTCACCGGATGCGTGACTGCCCTTGACCCTTGGGCACTGTGACTTTGGGAGAATCCTGGGGCTGGAGCCAAGAAACACACCAAGAAAACATGGTTTGCTGTTCAAGGGAGATTTGTGCTCATGGGCTTGACAGCCTGAAAGATCCTATTGAGGTTAGAATTTCTGGGGAAAAGGAGGAGTTCCTGATAATTTAGGGTTATAGTCAGAAAAGCTGGAGCTGCCATGACTGAAATGAGGAACAGTGTGGGCCAAATGAATCTGGGGAAAGAGCAGGCATGAAAGGCGGAGCTTGTAGATTTCGAGGTGTCTTAGATGCCCACATGGAATGTGTGTGAGGCTGTATGCTCAGGTCTGCAGCTCCGGAGAAGCACTTGCTGTGGATCTTGCTTGTCAAGCAATGTGTTGATTGATGTGACTGCAAACAGTCAACCAGGAACCTCTAGAAGATACTACATTAATCCCTGATATGGAGTTATCCCTGGTTATCATATATAAATGAACTAGAAATAATTGACAAAAAAGGTTTCTCATACCCAAAAATCATATTGGGCAAAACAAACATAACCAGCACCCTTCTCTGACCAACACCCTTCTCATAACCAGCACAACCTCTCTAGTTGTACAGATGCAACCTCAGGCAAGAAGTATGTCAGGGTGATTCTGCAACAGTAAGCATGGGTACTTCTTTTAGTTTGGGGCAGCACCTCGTGGGCTGATTTCTGAGGAGCAATGCATCAGAGGGCCCTAGGTTTTTCTGCACAGGAGCAGCTATTAGTCTGTAGCAACAGGGTCCTGCACATGCCTTGGTAGTCCTGACCATTCTGCTTTGCCATGGCTATTTATTCTCATTTCTATGCAGCTCCAGGCTGTAATATCCCTCCTGCAATTGGGATACGGCTTGTCCATCCATCCTGCCAGTGGCTGGTGCCTTTCTGGCCCTGAGGGAGGATGGGAGCTGTGGCTGATGCTCACTCAGGTAGTAGGTGGATCTATCATCAGTAGTGACAGAGTTGGCCAGGTGGGAAGGCCTGTGAGTAGAAGGTATAAGAAGAAGGTGGGGCTGAGTGATAGATTACTGGCCCCCAATGTGTGTTCCATCTGCTTTGTCAGCTGGCTGTGAGGACAATGGGGGGATAAATTCTTTCTGTCAGAGGAGGTTTCTTTGGCATGTCCACCTTCTGACGGCTTTCCTCTGGACGTTGGAACAATGACTCTAGAAATTTGACTAGGTTCCTTTAGAAGCACAGGTGACTAAGAGGAATGATGGTCAACCTGTGAGGGCTGTTGCTTGTCAAGATCCCATGCCTGGGCCTGGTGAGATCTCTATCCCCTGGCACCAAACACAGACAGACCCAGAATCCAATTCAGCCAGCTGCTGTTACCTCAGCCTTTCTGCTGTTAGGTGTTTCCACTATTGTAACCTATATGTTTGACCGGCTGGAAATTCAGAATACACTCATCAGATCATCCCCTCTGAAGCATTTGCTACAGATGAGGAAGGGAAACCTAAGTGTTTTTAGAAATAGCTGAGTATTATGTTGCTTGAAGGACCGTTTCCAAAACAGGGAAAGAAATGTAAATTTAAGAGATTGCAGGCCAGCAAGATGGCTCAGCAGTCTAAAGCACCTGCTTAGGCAAGCTTAGGCAATCTCAGGGACCGAGGTTCGATCCCCAGCACCATATGCTGTGCCAGCCCCACCCCCAGGGCAGGTTGAGCTGGCCATAAAACAAAACAAAACAAACAAACAAAAAAACCCCCACAAACCTCTTTAAGAGATTGCCACTACTGCAACCTGTCACCAGCTAAATAATCTACTGGTGGAAGAAGAGCAGTGGCTATGGAGCTTCTGAGGCCTGTGGATGGCAACACATGCTATGTCCCCAGCCACCTTCTCTACCTTCTGTACCACAACATGTAGGAAGAGAAGTTTATTTTGGCTCAAGTCTGTAGAGCCTCCAGTTGATAGCATGGCAGAGGTGCATCAGAGGACATCTGTCCCTGGCATGGCAGACAGGAAGCAGAAAGCAAGATCAAAGGTGGAGTAGGGGAGAAAGACAAGCCCAGGCCATACCCCAGTGGTCTACCTCCTCCAACCAGGCTCCTACTCCTCCAAACCCCAGCATCACACAGCTATAAACTCATCTTTGGGCCAATCTTTTTTTTTTTTCTTTGCGGAACTGGGGATCGAACTCAGGTCCTTGCACTTGCCAGGCAGGCACTTGTACTCCTGAGCTATCTTCCCAACCCTGGACCAATCTATTAACATGTACTATGATCCTATGATCCAACTGCCTCCTTGAAGCCCCACCTTTGAGCACATGAGGCTTTGGGGGACATCTAGATCTAAACCATATCCTATTCCCAGAATGTTTGCAAGACCTCAAAAGAGCTGTATGTCTCCACAGAGTCAGGGTCCTTAAGAAACAAATCAAATCTAAGAGCTGGCGAGATAGCTCAGTGGACTAAGCACCTGCTTAGGCAAGTGCAGGGACTAGGATTTGATCCACAGTACCACATACCAAGCTGGCCTTGCACACACAAGGCGTGCTGAGCCAGCAGTGGAGTCTGGGCATGGTGGCACGTGCCTGTAATCCCAGCTGCTGGGGAGGCTGAAAACAGGAGGATCACTATGTCTGAACTACATAGTGAGACCTTATACCAAAAAAAATTAAACAAATCAAGACCCCTGAATGAGGGGTCATCTTTATCTGGGCTGGATGCTGGGAAGGGCTATGGAACAGCCAGCTGGACCTTT
Source organism: Capromys pilorides (assembly GCA_004027915.1). Taxonomy (NCBI): domain Eukaryota; kingdom Metazoa; phylum Chordata; class Mammalia; order Rodentia; family Capromyidae; genus Capromys; species Capromys pilorides. The sequence goes on from PVKN010012813.1 coordinate 4,604, forward strand.
CTAACTATCGAGGAACTTCAGGACAAGCACACACCTCTAGACCACATCAGTCTTTGAGCTCCCCCAAGGGCACCTTCTCAGGCAGTGATCCAGCACCATGTCCAGATGACCATGAGGGGAGCACAGCGGCAGCAAGTGCTATGGGCTCTGCCTGCTGAGAGGACTGGAGGAGCGAAGGAGCCAGATGGTCCACGTTCTGAAGCACCCCCGTGTAGTCAGCTGGTCCCTTGGGAGCTGCTGTCATGACAGCCTGCAGAGCAGGTCAGGGTACTGTTTGGCATAGGGGTTCTTTCCTATAAGAGCTTCTGTGACCCTGAGCCCTCCCTACCTGGGCTGTGTGGCTCAGTGGTTGCTGTGCAGGGCAGGGACTGAGCTCAGAGCTCCTCAGGCTGCCCAAAGAACAGTATAGTTTTTGTTTTCCCTGACTCTGCAGAGCCTTGCTCCTTGGAGGCCCAGGAGAGGCAGCTGAGAGGGGTGCCGAGCACCTCTCATTGGACCTCCCTGTCTCCATCTGGGAGCCCCTGTGACTTATTTTTCACAAAGTCCACACTGCTGCATGAGTGCACCTCTCACAGGCCTCTCAGGCCCAGCCCTGCACCTGGCAAGCCCAACTGTCTCCAGAGGAGCTGGCTTGTCTGAGTTCAGGACTGCTGGCTACAGATTTTTTTTTTTTTTTTTTTTTTTTTTGGTAGTATCAGGCTTTGAACTCAGGACCTTGTGCTTGCCAGGCAGGCACTTATTCTATCATGCTATCTCCCTGGCTGGAACTGCTCGCTACAGACTTCTCAGTTTTGCAGAAAATCCTCCCTAAGCTCAGGGCTGAAAAGCCTGACCAGCCTGCAGCCAGCGCGGTTCCCAACTCTATAGCCATTGAAGGGCTCCTTTTGCCTGTCCTGGGAGAACAAACTGTGTATAGGAGCACCAGGAGCTCTTGAGACTGGGGATCAAATCAAAGGGCTTGCAAGTTCAGAAAAGCCCTCCTGCTACTGGGCTACACCCCACCACCTCACTGCCTGGGTCATGGCTCTCCACTGGCCTGACAGAGCTCAGCAGCACAGTGTCAGAGCACAGGGGTGCATTATGTGTGGACCTTCTGGACCAGGTTGTCTGGAGGACAGGGTCCAAATGTGGTATTTTCCCCATGTTTCCTGGGTGATCTACCTTGAGGAGGATATATTTGCAGACACGGGCATCATCCTTTCTAAGAATGTTCTCTGAAGGAGTTTTCTTACAACTGTGCATTTGGAATCACTTATGCCCCACACACCCAGAGCACTGAGCTTTCTGCAAAACATGGAAAAGTTTGAAATGCATAGGTGTTGAAATGCTTCACTGTCCAAATAGCAGTGTGCTTTTTAAAGCCTCCCATGTTTTATATGAGTTTAGGCATAGAACACACATGGGAGTAACAGAAACATGATTTTAGGCTGCAGAAATCCCAGATATGGATTAAGAGATAAGAATAATTAGAAGGAAGAAAAGAGGTTGATTTTCACAGCTGTTTATTTCTGTTATGTTGGAGTAGTTTCTAATGCATTTACAGTTTTCATACTGGGGTCCCTGTTCATGTGTCAAAATGTAGAGATCCACTGGTTTTACTGCAGATGGTTCTTATTCTGATGTGTAGCCATGTGTTTGCAAATGTTTTGTGTCTTAACATATAAAATACATAAACATTCTTCCCTCTCTCTCTGTGCCTTCATTCAGTCTTTCTGCTTGTTTTAGGATATTCTCTTTTGAGATAGAGTCTCACCCTGCAGTTCAGGTTGATCTTGAGCTTATATTGTAGTCCAGGTGGCCTTGAACTTGCAATGATCCTCCTGCCTCAGCCTGCTGAGTACTGGGATTACAGGTGTGCACCACCATGCCCAACAGGAAATTCTTTTTGTTAGCTTCAGAGGGTGAGGTTATAAATGTCTCAAGAACTGCCTCAAGCCTCCCTGCTCATCTTGTGTCCTGCTTTAAAAAAAACAAAACAGCAATCAACTGTGGTAAATTTATGAAGCAAGAGCCCGTACCTGCACTCTGGCAGTGGGACCAAAAGCAAATGACAGCACAGCTCTGCTGGGTCCACAGCACAAGGCTGAAATAATACCCTGCATGGCTGGATTCCTCAGACTCAGTTTATTCCAGCTGGAGCCAGGTGATTCTGTCCTGGGGACTCTCTTTCATTCCACTGAAAGGCCAGTCAGTCACTCCTCCTAGCTGGTTATAACATTTGAGATGGTAGGAGAGGCTACTAATCCTTGGGATTTGAACTAGCATAGTCCTCAGTACTGCCAGGAGAAATGGGTGACAACCCAGTTTAATAGGCCAACTGTTAAGCGCAGGCCTTGCTAGAGCATTCCACAGTTTGTTTGGGAAATATTTCTGAATGAGATAGCAAAGATGGGCTCCTTCTTTTGACAGTATCACACTGTCCAAGGAGACAAATGACATAGTTTGAGTCTTTGATCCTTCCATCCCCTCTTTTAGAAGGAATGCATGGTATTTGAAGAAGTTTGGAGATGTTTCCTTTTCATATAAACTATCTGGTAAAGCAAACTAAGAAGGATCAAGATACAATGCATGTTTTTCAGTATGTATTGAAAAGAAGAACTTCCATAGAAAGCTTGAAAGAACAAACCAGGGAATCTTGGCATTTGTAAATTGTCTCCACAGGGGAAACTGCAGTCATGAAATTGGATTGTTCTTTTGGCCCCGAACTTGGAAAACACCTACACTGTGTGATGTTGAATATGATGAAATGAAGGAAGGATATGTTTAACGTTTTTCCCTCTCTGCACCCCAGTTTTGTCTTCACTAACAAGACAGGTGCTTAAGTGTATATCTTACAGTTATCTCAGCTAATGAGCTGGATCCTTTCCTCTTTGTTGCCAGGCACCCGAGAAACATCGGTCCACCCAGGCAAGTCATCCACAGGTTTCTTTCAACATCTACAGTCCTCAGAAGGTCAGGAATGTAACTTTGGTGTAGTGAAGATGTGGGCTCCATTTCTCACTCCACGAACGAGTCATACCAAGATGATGCTTCATTCTTCTTTGTGCTGAGCCTGGGTGACAGCTTTGTCAACATTCCTGATCAGACCACGATGGAGTGTCACATTGGAACCATGCTGCATAGCAACAGGAAAATCACTTTTCCCAGATTACAAGTTGAATTTGACTTTTAAGATGTGTCATAGTTTTTGTGAATTCCTTAAAAGTAAAATCTGCTAGTTTATAATGATGGTGTTTCTCCTCACCTAACACTCCTGCTGGCTAGTTCAATAAGTAATAGAAAAGCCTATATTCTGCTACGGCTTATAAAATACTTTTTAGGGCCAGCGAGATGGTTCAGTGGTCTAAAGCACCTGCTTAGGCAAGCTTAGGCAACCACAGGGACCACATTTTGATCCCCATTACCACATGCTGTGCCAGCCCCACTCCCAGGACAGGCTGAGCTGGCCATAAAAATAAAATAAAATACACTTTAAATATATTAATGTAATATTTATGTGTCTTTAATAGGTAGGGGCTTGCTTGCATATCCATCAGTCAAGAGGATAAAAATTATGATCAGTCAGAACTCTACAGCTCACCAGCAAACTGGAGTTCAATGGGTAAAAATAAGATAGTTGAACACGAGAAGTACAGGCATAAATATTTCAAGGTTGGTATCTATAAGACAACAATCATTTCCATCTGCTTCTGTATTGAGACTGCACTCATCTCCTCAAATGAAGTAAATGTGAATTCTGCCTGGTATGTGGGTGAAGTTCACATACTACAGATTTTTTTTTAAAGGTATGCCTTAATAAAAACCAAAATTTCAAAAATGTCCATTACCTTCATAGCTCATTACTAACCAGATTGTAATTTAAAGTGTTGTGGTCTTTAGGGCTGGCCAGATAGCTCAGCAGAGTAAAGCTCCTGCTTAGGCAGGCGCCGTGACTGGAGTTTGATCCCCAGTATGCTCCTGTAATCCTAACATTTGGGAGGCTGAAAATAGGATCACCATGAGTCGGATCTGTGCAGTGAAACCCTATAGACCTTGCACACACACAAAAAAGTTGTGGAGTTTAGGAATGAAGTATTTTCCAAGAGGGAAAACAGGAGACTAGTGGATAATGACCCCAACTTCCTGGTTGTCTTACTCCTGCACTTCTGGCCCATTAAAGTCAACATGAATGCTGATAGAAGGAAATCTGTGCCTTTTCCAAATACTACTTTCATCTGGATATATTCAGTAACATTCACTGGCCATCCCACCCCTTCATATGTAAGCTGAAGGCAGAGCTATTACTTGCCAGATTTGGTTGGCCCAGATTTCTACTCTGGGTAATAATTAGGGGCTGGTCTGAGCCCCCTGATGCCCAACCATTCTGTTGCTAAGGCGAATTTTGACTTTTTGAATGTGTCAAGATTTTGGCAGTTTTCTTGGAGTTACAAAATAAAGGATGAAATTTCTTTTTTTTTTTTTTTGCACAACTGGGGACCAAACTCAGGACCTTGCACTTGCCAGGCAGTGCCCCTGAGCTATCTTCCTGGCCCCTAAAGCATGAAATTCATCCTGATTTTTCTCATTGCTCCTTTACTCCTTTTTTGCTAATCTAGTAAATGACAGATAAGTCTTATGCTAGCTTCATTCATAAAATACTTTAATGATCTTTTCTTTTTTTTTTAAGTATTTGGCATGGGGTTTCACTGCACAGCATGGACTTGTAGTGATCCTCTTGTTTTCAGCCTCCCCAGCACTGGGATTACAGGTGTGTACCACTATGCCCTGTCTCAGTGCAACTCTGGGTTGGGAAGTGTGGCAAGGCATGTGATGCCAGGAATTGAATCCCAGTCCTTGTGCTTCCTAAGCAGGAACTTACTCTGTTGAGCTATCATTTTTTTTTGTGTTATGGCCAGCTTAACCTGCCCTGGGGGTGGGGCTGGCACAGCATGTGGTGCCAGGGATCGAACCATGGTCCCTGCTGTTACCTAAGTTTTCTTAAGAAGGCACCTTAGATTGCTGAACCATCTTGCTGGCCCAAAGGATCAGTGTTTTTTGTTTTTTGTTTCAAGACCAGGGTTCAAACTCACGACCTTGCACTTGTGAGGCAGGCACTTGTGCCACGGAGCTATCTCTCCAGTCCATCTGTTGAGCTATCTTGCTGGCCCATATTTTAATGATCTTAAGTCTCACTGGACCTCTTCCTGTGAGTCAAAGACTAACTCAAGGGCTATTTCTTGGCACAGCACTGGAAGAGATTTCTGTTCTGAATGGTAGCTGCCCACATGGTTCCATTCTGATTGGCTAGTATTTATAAAGTAGCTGTTCTTGTTGGTCAATGCCTGTACAATGTTTGTTCTGATTAGATGGTGTTCATGCCACTGAAAATGGTCTTCCACAAAACTGGCCCCTGGTATCAAATACGTAATAAAAGGCTGGGGACCACTGACCTGGAAGACATCAAATGATTTTTATAAGTTTTCCCAATCTTAGACATTCTTGATAAATCACCCTGAAAGTATTTTTTACTTATCAAGCTGCAGGAATTATCTCAGTGTCATTGCTAAGATCTAAATATAGTTTGTCCCCTTCATTTAACCTCCAAAGTTCTATGTTAATGGTAGTAAGAGGGTGGAAAATCCTATTATGGTGTTCCGACATGGGGTTTTGAAAGTGATTAGATTAGATGATGCAATTAGAACACAGCCCTCATGATTGAATTCTGGGGGCTATGGGAGGAGAGGGAGATGACACAGAGGCACACACACTTCTACTATGCTATGCTAGCCAAGGGCACCCTGGCCAGAGCCAGAGCCCTACCCTTTGGACTTTCAGCCTTTAAAACTATGCACTGCATAAACCTGCTTTATGACATAGGATTCCACAGGTATTTTGTTATAGTAACAAAAAGCAGACTGATACAGTCACTAATAGGTTCTCTTTTGTATGTTTGTTTGTTTTTTTCAAGCAGAATACATTTATTGAGGGAAAGAAAGCTCCTGTTCAAGACAGGCACAAGAGGGGGGTCCTGAGCTGGTTGTCTCCCAGGTTCTTTTTGCTATATCTTACTCCAAGTGTATTTTCCTAAAGGGATTCTATGGCTAATTTTATTTTTTAAGAGGTAGCTATTCTATTTGAACAGAATCTAATAATATACCAGAGCCACTATGACTACTGAAATTGAAATCACTTAATAGATAAGGCCACCATTTCCTCACTTGCACTATCCATATTGGCAATGCTTGATTATCAACTGTGACCAGTGGCTGCTGTATTGGACTCTGAAGATGATGGGCATGTATTATTGCAGGAAGATCTACAGATAGTGCTGAGGAGAGCCAGCTACTTGAAATGATCTTTTTTTGTTTTTCTGTTTGTTTTTTTTTGGGATTGGGAATTGAACTCAGGACCTTGCACTTGCCAGGCAGGTACTTGTGCCAAGGAGCTATCTCCCCAGCCCCTTGGAAATGATCTTGATGTGTCACCAACAGGCTCTTCCCTACAAACAGTAAGCTGTGTCTTCTTGGATATCTGTATGCACTCAATCAGTTTATATTTAGGAATCCTGCAAACTCCAGGGTAGCAGCTCTCAAATGAATATGGTGAAGTCCTCTCTTGCTTTGCAGTGTAGAGGGCTGAAGCTGGCCCACCTGGGATGAGGTGAGGCCATCATAGTAGAACACTATGGTCAAAGTTTCATGGTGAAGATGGGTGGGGGTCTCTGCTGATGCACGGCTGGGGAGGCTGCACATGTGTTTAAACAGGTATCTTAAAATTGTGTCAAAGTCCCACCCAGGGAAACCATCCTTTCTCATCTCTTCTGAGGCCCTTTGACCTTGCTTAATCTGTCACATTCCAAGCCTGCCCCATGAAGTCAAGGCTTTTCCTAGTTTAGAGTAGGACTGTCATGGGAATGTGAATACCTACAAAATAATAGAAAGCTTGGACACAAGCACATCCTTTACTCAGTATGGTCTTGACCTTGGAAAACCACAGTGGACGTTAACATTAGGATGCATGTTCATGAGATTTAGAGGACATAAAAGGTGAACAACTACTGTGGAGCATAGAAGAGATGCTACCTCAGTATCTAGACCTGGCATTTTATTTATTTATTTATTTATTTATTTATTTATTTATTGTCTTTTTGAGACAGAGTCTCATTATGCAGTTCAGGCTGGCCTTGAGCTCACTTTTGTAGCCCAGACTGCTCTCAAACTCACATCATTTCTTCTGTCTCAGTTTCCCAAGTGCTGGGACTATAGGTGTGTGCTACCATGCCCTGCTTATTTTATTTTTTAAGTGACCTTTTAAAAATTTTATGTTTATTTTATTTAATTTATTTGTGTGTGTATGGAACTGGGGATTAAACTCAGGACCTTGTACTTGCCAGGCAAGCACGTATTGTACTGAACCATCTCCTTGGACCCATAGACCTGGCATTTAAATGTTTGTGATGTCACTAGAGATGAACACTCATCCTGTGTAAAGATGAAAGGTTATACTCTGAAAATTAGGGTTCTTTTGATCAGATCTGTGGCAGCTTCATTTGCACTGTCTCATCCAGTTGGCCTCTCCCCCGACCTTCTCATCTCCAGATATACAGCAGCTGCTGTGGTTGACCAGCAGCCTCATTTACATCACCTCCTCGTCTCCATTGTTGCAGCTGCCCACCCATTTGCTCTCGAGGACTGCTCAGAAGTCCTGCCAGCCCCCTGCCCCTCTAGGGGCTCCATCCTGCTTAGGGTTTAGGGGAGCTGATGGGTGATGGTTCATCTTCCAGAGCAGCTGCAGAATGGTTGGGGGTGGCTGGCCCTGCCCACTGTGGGCACACAAACCTGTGGCTACCTGAGCTTGGGGATTCAGTGGCCAGCTCTGACTTTCAGTGCCAGTGCAGGTGTGGCTGGAAGACATACATGACCATCCACAATGGAGAACTGTCGTAATCTAGAGGAGTCAACTAAAAAATCAAACAAGCATGGGACAAGAGGAGAAGCATTAACATGGTGACAAGGGGGCCTAGGAGACACAGGAACCAAGTGAGACTGGGCAAGGAATTGTCTCAGTTACTTTTCTCTTATTGCTGGAACAAAATACCTGACACTCAAAATTTAGGAAAGAAAAATTTATTTAGCTCACAATTAGTGTAGGTTTCAGTCCGTACTGAGCTGGATCCAAGGCAGAGTGGCACACGGCAGAGGGCAGCTGTTCATGGTGGGAGAAAAACAGCAAAGAGCAAAGGGAGTAGCAACAGCTAGTAATCCTCTCTCCTTTCTTTGTATTGTATTCAGACCTTACACTCAGGATGGGTGTAGCACTCACACCCCTAATCCCAGCACTGGATCATGAATTAATCACAAACTCTAGAAGCCTGTCCCAATGACTGCATAAGGTTTTGAAGGGACAACTAGACAAAAACCTTAACAGTGGGCTTCCTGTTGTGGAAATGAAACCTAGTCTACAGTCCATCTCACTTTATACCCTATGAACATGGGGATCCAGCCCTCACAGAGAGGATCAAGATAGAGGGAGAATGGAATGAAAAGAAAGCAAGGGTCAGGAGGTCTGGACAGCAATCCAGCAATGAGTTTATTTTGTGTCAAGCTTGTTATATACAGAAAATCTTGATCCTATGGCCAATATTTGTTTTAGTTAACTCTAAGCTTACTTATTCCCCTGAGATCAAAATAGTTTCCCAGGACCAAGTTGATAAACAGAAGAAATGCTGAGTCTGCTGTTGGGCCCATTGCCCAACTGCAAGATAAGGAAGCTAGGAATGTTGTCACTTCTCTATCAGACTGCTTCTTCAACAAGGCCAAGCCAATTTTGGGGTCTGGCTTCCAACATATGAGCATAAGAAGTGAGGAGTACAAAATAACACTCAACTACAAAGCCTGACCATAGGGTGGAACATTCGCCATGTTTTCATAGAATTGGCCTCACAGGGGATACAAACTTCACGTTATATGAGACTCTCAGAGGCAGAACATTTGATGAGATGATGACAACATACAGTGTGGCTAACTACCACATACTACTGTGTCAGATGTGTGAAGCCTGTAGATCCAGAGCTCTCACCTTGAGAAGCACCAGCATATCCTTCCCTTTCACTTGTTTCCCAAACAGAAGGCCCAGTAAGACTGCCCCTCAAACTGTCATTGTTTTCCTCTCTCAACATCACATGTTTGAGAAGGAAAAGCCTTTAGGAAGTATGCATATGTGGCCAATATTGCCTGCATAACCCTCACTCTGTTCCTCCTCTGGCTCTAGCATGAGCAATGTGGGGGAGACAGGGAGAAGTGATTTCTCCCCAGGGAAACAGTCAGAAAACTTCCTCCAAACTGGGCAAAATATGTCTATAGCTACAACAAGAGACAGGCTGGATTGGAGATATTATCACTGCCTCCTGTATTTTCTTTTTTTATGTATTTAGTAGAGGGTCTACAGGGTCTCACTACACAGGTTGGACTCATAGTGATTCTCTTGTTTTCAGCCTCCCAAGCACTGGTATTACAGGCTCATGACACCATGCTCAGTCTCAATCATCACCTCAGCATGCCCCTGGGGCAAGGCTGGCATGGCACGCCACGGATGAAACCCTCGGTCCCTGCATCTGCCTAAGCAGGTGCTTTAATCTGCTGAGCTATCTGCCTGGGCCTGATTCCTGTATTTTCAAGCTGTGGTGCTGCCTGCTGGCCCCACAGACGTTCTGTGGATGCAGAAACAACACTCCAATAAGTGTGGTGGATAGGGGAAGCAGGAGTACCTCAGAAGAGGCAGGGAATATGGCTGCATGGTCTTCTGGTTATATAGCTACATATGTTCCATCACATTGCTCTCAGTTGACCAGTCATAACTGTAAAGTGCTTGCAGGTACAGAGGAGTGGAAGTTGCTGGGCTCAAGAAAGAGAGTCAGGAGGAATCAGCTGGAAGATATGTTACAGAGCAGGCAATGTGTCCAAGAACAACACTTTATATATGCTAATGCAACTGAGTGCAGAGCCAAGGAACTGTGAGTACAGTGGGTCCTGACATCGTGGTATGGGGGTTGGCAATGTGTAACTGCAAACAACTGTAGAAGATGAAGTGGTGTAGAAGGACCTGGCACCCCTGCCCTATTCTTTTCCCTATTTTATCCCACAGACCACTACTAAGTCGCAAGGAGGAGAAATCTGCCCATGTGACATTGGCGGAACATCTTTCCAGAGTATAAGGAGCCAAGAGAGTCTTGCAGAAGGCACCTTTCTTTCATTGTATCTTCAGAGGACTTCCTGAAGGTTCTGTGACTACAACTAGATCTAACTCAAGTGACTGAAACAGTCCATTACATACACCTGATCAAAGCATATGCAGATGGGGGACAGCTGTGGTAGTGCATCTTGGAACCTGGCTACCCTCCAGAGGAGGCCTTGAGGTTCTTCAGACAGATAATACAGGTTGCCCTCTAAGGGTGCCCAAAGAGCCTGCAGCCCAAGGACATCTTACTGGTTTCAATTCAGATATCAGCTGGGTGTCGAGTTTGGTAAGCTGAGTTTGGCCCTACTCTATGACATAGTGCACTAGTGTGCACCAGAAATAGTCTGGGGTAAGGAATACAAGGGCACCATGGGAGACATCTGCACTCCACAGTTGCCCTGTACAGATGCCCTCTCATCTGGTGCAGACACCATTCTGGAGCTGGAGCTGCAGATTCTGGCAGGAAAGCACACCTTCCCACTCACCTTTCCTGGAGCATGTGAAACTTCCTTGGCCAGTTTCTTATGCTGGGTCCTAGGCACAAGTTTGTGCTTGAGACCATCACAGGGCACCCACAGCTGAGCCTGAGGGAGGAGAGCTCTCCAATCCTCTGCCTGAGCCCTCCCAGAACACCTGAATCCAATCATTATATGAGCCATGTTTTTCGTGGGGTGTGATTCTCAGGAGGTGAAGAAATCCTAGAGAACAGCATTTGATACATGAATGGCACAATGTATCATGTTCCAGTTACAAGGCACGTTGGGCAACAGGCCACACTGTCTGTAGCTCACCAAATCAGAAGTGTTGACTTCCCAGTCTCCTGTGGATCTTGACTCTTTGACTCTCATCCCAAAGAAAGGACCCACAAGTCTTCCCTCCCTGCAGTTCTCTTCCTATCTGGGGAGAACAAGTAGGCAGAGCAGGAGGAGGTGGATAGGCTTCCCTGCATATCTGGAGTCTGTGCAAATATTTAGTTTTTGCCTTTTCCTTGTGTCAATGCTTAATTAAGAGGTATGAGCTCTGCTTTTTGAGCAGAGGTCCCTTGAGAAAAGAGTTTCGCCTTAGTATCCTGTTGTGAATTGCCACTGCATAACTTGCTTTTCAACAGCCCTCTTGGACCGAGCTACTTCCATCAGTGAACCACACAAGAAGTCAACCAATAGCAAATGCTGGAGGGGCTGTGGGGAAAAAGGAACCTTTCTCCACTGGAAGGAGTGCAGACTAGTGCAACCACTGTGGAAATCAGTGTGGAGATTCCCAAAAAGCTAGGATTGGAGTTACCATTCAACCCAGCTATTTCCCTCCTAGGTATTTTTCCAAGTGAACTGAAAACATCATACCACAGTGATTTATGTGCACCCATTTTTATAATAGTGCAATTTGTCACAGTGTTAATGGGTTTTTTTTTGGTCTTTTTGAGACAGGGTCTTGCTATGCAGTTCGGGCTGGCCTTGAGCTCACTTTTGTAGCCCAGGCTGGTCTCAAACTCACATCGATCCTCCTGCCTCAGCCTACCAAGTGCTAGAATTACAGGCATGCATCACCATGCCCGGCTAATCAGCTTTTTAAAAAAGATAAACCTGAAGATTTTATACGTTAATGGACGCAGCTAGAGATCATACTGATAAGTAAAATAAATCAGACCCACAGGTGCAAACATTGTATTGTTTCACTAGTGTAAGAACCTGAAAAAGTAAATAAAATCTGAAGGTACAATAGATACCGTGAAAGAGAAATAATTTGTTTAGTGGGAAGGAAAAACTGGAATAAGGAAAAGGACAAAAGAAAGAAGGTAAATATATATATATATATATATATATATATATATATATATATATGCAGGATAGCTTGGATAATTATGCTGCTAATTTCTGCTGGTCTATTAAAAGAAGTTAATGCTTAATTCTTTTCCTTTTTTATCTTTTTAATTTCTTATAACTTTTTAAACCAATTTTATATGATTATATATGGTAATCTAAACTAATTTGAAGATAACATAATGTAACACAACAACCATTGTTGAGTTCCTATTATTTTGTTTGGAGAAATTCTGCATCATTTCTAATTTTATTTTCTTTTTTAAAACCATTTTCTGCATGTGCACCAGACCCACTGCTGGGGCACACTGAAACAGCAATTGAGATTGATCATGGTGGTACATGCACCTGTTATCCAAGCGCTGGGGAGGTTGAGAACAGGAGGATCATTATGAGTCTGAGCTGCATAGTGAGACCCTATACCAAATACATAAAATGAAAAAAAAAAAAAAAAGAAAAAAGAAAACCATTTTGCATTCTTTTTAAAAAATAAAAATAAAATTGAAAAAATGAGATTTCCCATTTAAATGCAAACAGGTACTGGGAACATGAATTGGGAGAAATAGCATCATAGATATCTTGAAATGCAGTAATAGGAGGTCAACAAGAAAACGAGCAAAACAAAGCAAAACAAAAAAACAGGAGCCACTGGACTGAGACAGCTCTAATATCCTGGATTCCTAGGTAACTACAACAAAGTGTACATTAGAAATTTAAGAAGGAAGTCTGGGAATGTGGCTCAGTGGTAAGTAAAGCACGTACATGTGCAGGTCCTTGGGTTGGAAGCTCAGGACCACACAGAGAAGAATAAATAAAATAGAAAATGAATAGCAAGCTAAGCTTGTCACAGGTGGTCAACTGGGCGTTAGCTTTATTGCCTTGATCAGCTCAAAAGAAGTTTACGTATTTCTCAAGTTTCTTCTGGTGGTGTAACAGCAAAGCTATGGCCAAGAGTTTGCTTCATTTGTGTGGGCAGCCCCACCTGGGATCTTTACCAAAGAAATCAGGCCCAAAAAGCCTAAAGAAGGAAGTTTTGAAGAGGTAGCAAAGAGGAAGTACTAAGACAGAGTGCTTTTCAATTTGGGATTGGTTCTTACAGTGTGACCAGCTACATCATACTGACCAGCTGGTTCTGGGAAACAGAAGTAAGAGCTACTGTCACAGGAACTGAAGTAAACTGGAGGTTACCTGGGTGACAGACAAAAACTGAAGTATACTGACTTGGGGGAGGGACCTTTCAATGATGTATGATAGCTTGTTACAGAATTTTTTCTGAGAGGAAACATGTTTTAGGAGTACTGGTCACATGTTTTGTGGGATTTTCTTCTTTTTTTTTTTTCATGGAAGAAATAGAGATATAGGTTTGATGTAGGAATACCTCATGAACATGCTATAAACATGATTTTTCTCTGATGCTATTATCCTTGGTCACCTGGAGAAAACAGAATTTAATTTAGGGTTAAATCACCTTAAAGTGACGTAGGCCACATTCTGCCCAGACTATCATTCCATGCTATACATCGTGCTGAAAGCTATTAACCATATTTAAACTGGAAGAGGCAGAAATTGAGTTTCTTCTATGGGAAGGAGGATCTGCACACAATATTTAGAATTTTCCAAGATAGGTCTTAAGCTTTGAGAGATATGGGCTAATCAGGAAGTGGGTGGGTACGGTGGTTAAAAAAGTGAGACTGGGTCCTAGCATGGGGTGGGAGGAAGGAGTGGAATAGGTTGGGACCAGGCACAGCCAGCCCTGCCGGGATACAGATTAAGGCTGAAAGGTGACCCAGCGGTGACCATGGCCCTAGGTGGTTTTCTGCTCAATATGCAAGACAGACTTTAAAACTTGCTCCCGGAGGTGCAGGCTGCTGCTCAAGAGCCTTAGACTTCCTCATCCCAGGGTCTCGGAGGGAATAGGGCCTGGGATGAGGGGCTCTGCCAGCACCTGGGCTCTGCCACCGCCATACTGGAGATGTGGCCTGTAGAGCTTGAACAACTTCGGGCTCACAGCCTCTGTTTCCCTGGTAACTGGAGCAGGACCTTATCCAACTCTGGTTTTTAAGTCAGGATCTATGCATGAAAGAAAACTGGGTACCAATGAAGCAGAGATCCTGACCTAACTATAGCCATTTTGTTCAGTAAAGCTGCAGGCATTTTGTTCTCTGTCACTGAACTCAGCTAAATCTTAGGATTTGTCATCACGTTGAAACTTCTGTGAATGTGCCAAAGACAACTTTGCTGCATACAGCTTTGCTCACCACAAGATATCCACTATCACTTAACCTTCAGCAAAAGATTATAATGAGAATATAATCTCATTCTTATAATGTCTATCTGCCACCTTATAAATGTTGTCATCAATACCTCAGAGTTTGAAGGTTACTCCTCTGGAATCTGCTAGCGTCCATAGAATTTCCTTCTTTTCTCCTGTACTCCAAGCTAATTTTTTTTAAATTTAAAAAACTTTTATTTATTTATATGGTACAGAGTCTTGCTGCACAGCTTGAACTCATAGTGATCCTCCTGTCTCAGCTTCCCCAGCACTGAGATTACAGACATGTGCCACCATGCCTGGTTTAAGTAGCCAGCAGCATGGCACACAGTACTGGGAATGGAATGCAGGTCCTTGTGCTTGCTAGGCAGGTGCTTAGACCACCACACTATCTCCTCAGCCCTCTCCTGTCTACTGCTGACACATTTCTTCCTGCAACACCATAGCATCTCCACTCCAGGCCTGGCTTTATTCTGGGTACTTCTGTATCCTCGCCCACACATCATTCTTCAGCAATACTGCTTAGCAGGTGAAGGCCTCAAAGGGATAGGTTCTAACATACCCATGCCTGGGCCATGGGGAGCTGCCATTATGGGGCGCTGCTGGAAGCAGGGTCAGAGTGGGGATCTTGCAGACCATGTGTGACTTTGCAGATCATCAGAGGGGGCAACTGCGCAGGGCGCAGGCACCTGACTCCCAGCTCCAGGAACAGAAACCAGTGAACCTGTAGCTGCTGGGTGTTGGTGCAGTGCCCTCGTGGTTCTTCCTCTTCATTTTTTACATGCGATGGTGGGGCTTGAACCTACTGCTTTGGTCCTGAGCTACATCTCCAGCCTTTTTGTTATTTTTTATTTTGAGACAGAATTTCACAAAGCCAGTCTGAGCTCAAACTTTTGATCCTCCTGCTTCAGTGTCACAGAGTAAAAAAACAAACAAAAATTCTATATTTGTTTTAGAATTAATCATTAAATCTTTTTCTATAATGTGATGTGTTCAAAAGCAAACAAAATGGAATTATTTGTAGTGCTGTGCAACTGTGTGTGTTGGGGGGACCACTCTAGGTAAACCCACTGAGGGCTTTTACACTGAGCTACACCCCAATTGCACTTTGTTATTTTATTTAATTTATTTGTTTAGGTACTAGGGATTGAACTCAGGATCTCATGCTTACCAGGCAGGCACTTTTCATACTGAGCTGTAGCCCCAGCCTATGTGTTGTTACTTTAGACTTGGTACATGGCCCTGCTGTTTCCCTAATGCCTACCCTTACCGTCCCACCTCAGACTCAGTGCTAAAGTTATATTCTGTCAGGAGCCGCCACGGCAATATACAAGATGGCGCCCGTCTACCGCCAGCTGCCCCCCCGCCCATCGTGTGCCCAAGATGGCGCCCACATCTTGCTTCCTGATTCTTGCTCGCCTGATAGCGTTCACCATATATAGTAATACTTGATTGCTTCCGTGTCGCTGCCCAATAGTCTGTCCCCACGTGTATGTCCCTGA
>PVKN010012814.1:0-20442 GCA_004027915.1 Capromys pilorides
TCTTCTCTTGTAGGAAATGTGTTTTATCTCTTAGTAAAATATGCTTTCAGACCAGCCTCAGCATAACAGAGCTTGCATCCTAACTCTGCTACTTGCTAGCTCCATAACCTTCAGCGAGCCGCTATCAGTACTGGGATTTGAACTCAAGGCCATGAGCATGCTGAAAAGGAACTCTACCATTGCACTATATGCCCAGGCCTAACCTTCTTTGTCTGAAAGAGAAGAAAGTAAAGTCTGTTTGCGGTTCATTTTCAGACCAGAGTGGTAGGTAAAAAATACATGTTAAGGAACTACAGAAAAATTATTTCTTTATTTTATTTTATCATTTTTATTTCATTTTATTTATATATTTGGTGCAGGGTATACAGAGTCTACAGGAACTCACTATGTAGACTCCCATTTTCAGCCTCCCAAGCACTGGGATTATAGGTATGAGCCACCATGCCCAATCTCAATCGCTGTCGCAGCGTACCCTGGGAATGGGGCCAGCACGGCATTCCAGGGATTGAATCCTGGTCCCTGCATCTGCCTGAGCAGGTGCTTTAGTCTGCTGAGCTATCTGGCTGGCCCTTAGAAAAATTATTATAATTGTCTCTGCTGAATGGCCAGTCATTTTGTTAAGTGATTTTTGTTTGATCTTTGTGATATCAAGCAAGTCTCTTTTATTTACCTGTGTTTGTATTTCAACACCATAAACTCATAGCTGAGGGGAAAAAATACTTATTTCTACCAACATAAAACTTTCCTGAAACCATCACATAATCACGTATGGCCGCCCGGACTTCCCATAAATACTTAAAATATGCTTATGTTATAGCTAGAAACATTCAGTACTATATCATTTACTGTAATTCAATCTCAATCCATAGTTTCTAAATTTAATACTGATAAATTTTATAACTTTAGATATTCATTTTTTTAAACATACAGATTTGGGCTGGGGAGATAGCTCAGCAGTCTAATCACTTGCCTGGTCAGCACAAGGACCCAGATTCAATCCCTGGTACTATACGCTATGCCAACCCCAGAATGCTAGGTGGGCCATGCCAGCTTCAAAACATGTCATGGTGCTACATGGCTGCAATCCCAGGGCTGGGGAGGCTAAGACAGAAGGATCGCTATGAGTCTAAGTTGCATAGCAAGATCCCATACCAAATATACATATATATATATAAAGAAAGAAAGAAATGACTTTTTAAAACATATAGATTTAAAGAAATAGCTTCCTCTAACCAAAGTTTCCAAAATTATACCAACAGCCACTGTCCTGGAGAACACACAGTGGGCCTTCAACTGACCTTCAAAGATCCAAGAGTCTCATGGGCTGCCTGTCCAGCATGACGCTACCTTGTGGAACCCTCAGTTCCATGTAACATATTAAGCTCATTTTCACAAAGCTCACGTTGACTTTGCCAGTATTATATTTTAATCCTATTCAAGGTTTAGAAAACCTGCCAGAAAGGAAGAAGTACAGAAAGCACTTTGCATTCAAGTCCTCTCTTACAGAACTCTAGGATATCGTGCTGGCAGTGCCCAGAACTTAGCCGTACAAATTCCGGGCAAGGAGGAGAAGACACCAAGAACCTCGTGAAACTGAATTGTTCCCTTTAGAGTCAGGGCAAGGAGTGGATTTCTGTCTTCAGCCAGCCAAAAAGTCCAGCAAAAAAGAAATCAAAACTTCCCTCCCTGAGTTCCTGCTACACTAGTTTTCAGCGTAGGCCAGGATGCTGGCCGGGAAACTGTATAACAGAGCACATTCACAAACGTTTTCAACAGGACCCAAATGCTGAAAACGAGATAAATTAAATAAATGTTGTGAAAGCCATGAGTAGGTTGACCTGCTCTCAACGCACAAACCCTAAGAGTTTCATAGGCGCCTCCCCTGTTCCCTGAGAAGGGCGTGGAGCGCCCCATGACAAATGAGCAAAGCAAGTCCGGCACGCAGGGCAAGCCAACGTTTCTCTCTGGTGTAGATAGCAAGATTTTGCTCCACCTCTCTGACTGCCTGCCAACTATTTTACTAAAACACAGCACTCGCATAGAGGAAATACTGTAATAGAATGACATCCCCAACCGGATAGATAATTTAATTAATTTTGTGTGTACCAGGAATAGATTCACAACTGGTTTCCAAAACTCTTCAAAGCCAAAAAATGAATTTTTAAAAAATGAATTGTCAAAAAAATTTCAATTAAATAAGTTGTCTCCAAGAGACCCTGGGGTGGGGAGGATACAAGCAAATTATGTACACCATTGGCAAAGTGTGTGTACAAGCACAAAGGAAGGAAAGTAGCTAAAAATGATTTTGGAAAAAGAAGCATAAAGTCAGACGAATGACATTTTCAGACTTACAAATGACATTTTCAGACTTAAAAAAATTACTGTGGAGCTGAGGATATGGCTCAGCAGTTTGGCTAACATGCATGAGGCTCTAGGTTGGTTCCCCAGTCACACGCACACACACACATGCACACACACACACACACACACACACACACAATTTCAATAAAGCTATAATGATCAAGACACTGTACAAGCAAAGAAACAACAGATACACCAATGGAATACAATGCAAATCTCAAAAGCAGACCCACACAAATATGGCCAATCTTTTACAAAGGCATAAATGTAATTCAGAGAGCCAGGGAAGATAGCTCAGCAGACTAAGCGCCTGCTTTTGCAAGCACAGGGACAAGGGTTCCATCCCAGGTCCTACGTGCAGTGCTGGCCTTGCCCTTGGCAACTAAGTATGGGCACAACGCTGCGGGCCTGTAAAGCTAGCCCTGGGGAGACTTAAAGCAGGAGGATCACTATGAGTATGAGCTGTGTAGTGAGACCCTGTACCAAATGCACAAAATGAAAAAAAAAAAAAAAGAAAGGAAAAAATAAATGCAATTCAGTGGAGAAAGGATAATTTTTCAAAACATGTTATAACAATTGAATATCCACATGCAAATATAAATACATAAACTTCGCCTTAACTCTAACAGGAATGAAACATAAATGGAAATGGGACCTAAACCTAAAATACTACCTACTACAGCAGAAAGCATAGGCCAGGAGCCTGTCAAAAATTCTTAGACATGTAAAAGATGGAATAAAAATTGTAACATATAAACAAATAAAATATTGACAAATTTGATTTTAAGATAAACTTTTTATTCTACAAGTGACATTGTTAAAAGAATGAAGAGGTCGGGTAGAGGCTGAGAGAGAACATGTGCAAATCTCTTATCTGACAAAGTACTCAGAATCTAAGGCCTTTCAAAAAGCCAAGGATATAAACAATTTAAAAATGAGCAGAGTTGAGAGGAAGCCTCAGCAAACAAGTTATATGAGGGCAAATGAGCCCACGAGAAGTTGCTCCTCATGAATACTCATCAGGGAAATGTAAATTAAAGCCACAATTGAGTAGTTCCTCATGCACACCAAAATAGTTAAAATACAAAGTATTGACTAAAACAAGGGTAGCCCGCAGTACAGAGCCCAGGAAAGTTCTGCTCATTGTTGGCACATGCTTTTTTTAAATTTTATTATTTTTTTATTTTATGGCCAGCTCAGCCTGTCCTGGGGGTGGGGCCAGCACAGCATATGGCGCCTAGAATCAAACCACAGTCCCTGCAGTTACCTATGCTTGCCTAAGTAGGCGCTTTAGACCGCTGAGCTATCTTGCCAGCCTTCTGCTCATTGTTGGAATACAAATGGTACAGCTGGAAAAACCATTGGGAGGGGGCCCGGCAAGATGGACTGCGGTTCAATCCCCGGCACTGCATGCTGGGCCAGCCCCACCCCCAGGGCAGGCTGAGACGGCTATAATAAGTAAATAAATAAATAAATAAATAAATAAATAAATAAATAAATAAATAAAATTAAAGAAAAAAACATTGGGAGGTTTCTTCTAATGTTAAATAGCTAATATCTGACCCCAAAATCCCATTCCAAAGCACTCAGGTAAATAGAAACACAATACCTTGAGACAAGTGTTTATGTAACTCTGCCCCATGCCCCCAAACTGGAAATAACACCAATGCTTCTCAGCAAGTAAATGGCTAAGCAAACTACGCCACATCATTCAAAAGAATACTACTCGGTAATAAAAAGGAATAAAATAGTAAGGCATTCAATGAGGGGTGAATCCCAAAGCAACATGCTGAGTCAAAGAAGTTAGTCTCAAGGGCTGCATGCCGTGGCTGCATTTATATCAGGTTCTGTTTTTAATTATTAGTACATGTTTGTGATACATCATGAATGCATTCATTGTGGGGAGTTGATATATGAGATTTGTTATGAGATTCTTAACCGAACAAGACTACATTGATGGAGATGAGATCAACAATTTCCAGGGACTAAGAGTAGCAGGAGGATGCAGTGTGTGAAGGAATGTTTGGGGGATAATGAACCCTTTCCTCTATGCTGACTGAGATGGTGGCTACAGGAATTAGAATACACTAAAATTAAAAATACGTTCAAACATATCTGTAGCAATACTATTTATAGTAGCCAGAGAAAAGCACCCCAAATATTCAACAAAGGATGAATGTATAAATACACTTGGCTACATAAATGCGGTACAATGGAAGGTTAGTTCTAAAAATGAATTAAATACAAACAGTGCTCTCATGTTTGAATGTCTAAAGGACAATTTCAAGGGAAAAAGGACAAATAAAAACGATCAGACACTGTGTGATTCCACTTGTGAGAATCATCAAAATAGCTCAATCCAGAGACGGAACACAGATTAACAGATATCTGGGAAGGAGGGGAGTTAGGAAGCCATTACTCAATCAAAGCAGAGGGTTTCCTTTTCCCTTCCTGCAGACTGAGCCCAGGGTTCCTTATCACTGAGTTACATCCCCAGCCCTTTTTATTCTGAGACAGGGTCCTGCTAAGTCACTCATTTTCCCAGACTGGACTCAAACTTGTGATCCCCCTGCCTCAGCCTCCCAGAATGCTGAGGTTACAAGTACACACCATCACTCCCTGCTCAGGGTGTTGTTCTGAGGTGATAAGAACATTGCAGACCTAGGTGGAAACGATGGTTTTCCTACACTGTGACTGTGCCAAAGTCTACTGAATCTATTCACATTAAAACAGGTAATTTTAAAGTTATAAGAATTTGTCACACTATGAGTCCAAAATAAAAAACCCAATGTACTATGACAACTTCAAAAGATAAATTTAAAGCCACAAAAAGAAAAAACAACTAGAAAAAAATTAAAATTTGCTACTTTATGCTCAGATTACCACCTTGAGCAAAGAACAGGGGAAGGATGAGTTCAGTTATAAGATTCCAGAAGGCTTCCAACTTCTGCATAGCAGATTCTGTTCTTCCTAAAAATGCTCCTGCAGGGCCAGCAGGATGGTTCAGTGGTCTAAAGCGCCTGCTTAGGAAAGCTCAGGCAACTGCAGGGACTGTGGTTCGAACCCCGGCACCATATGCTGCACCAGCCCCACCACCAGGGCAGGCTGAGCCAGCCACAAAGTAAACAAATAAATAAACAAATAAATAAAAAAAACAAGCAAACAAATAAATAAATAAATAATTTTTTTAAAAAGTTAAATTTAAAAAAAAAATAAAAATAAAAATGCTCCTGCAACATAGTCCACCTATCGCAAGAGAAGTTTTGTCCCAGTTCAGGAAGGAGTGAGAGAAAGAGGGGCAAGAGTGCATAAATTCTACTTTCTTTTCAAAGAACACTTGCTTAAATACCAATGTTTATGGTTACCTACGTAGTTTCTTGGAAACATGGTTATGATTTTAATTTAGAATCCGGAGCCCTTCTTCCTTTAGCTCCTCCCCTTGTCTCCTCTGCTGCATGTCCAAAGCTCTGGGTCTTTGCTTGGTGGGAACTGCCTTTCCTCATTAACCCTCGCTGGGATGTTAGCTCCTATTTCCCCCCTCCCAGCGCTCAACTTTGAGATCTTCTCTCACAGAAAAGCATTCCCTGAACCTGGGGCCAGCCACACAACCTTGCCCTGCATTGTCCCGGTGCTCTGAACTTCGACCGTACTTAGCACATGAGCTGGCATGATGTGCCCATGTGACCATCTTCTGCCTTGGGCTACGGGCTTTTGGACAGGCAGAACACTGCTTAATTATTATGCTTCTCCACAGCAACTATCATCAAGTAGGTGTGCTTGTGTAAGTACAATTGGCTTGTGAGCACTCTGTTGTATTTTTCCCATAAAACAATCTAGATCGGTTTCTAGACAGGCCCCACTGTGCCTTAATTCACAGAAGTCCAGCCCCTCTTCCTTTAAAGTCAATTCTGATTCCACAGGTTCTCTGCTTTCTCACTAATTCTCAGCCTTCTGAGAATCTTTAATATTTGCTGCAAGATTCTTCCACTCTTTCGGGACACTGAGAATTGAGCCTTTAGTGAAGGAACTTCTAACATTTCCAAAGTAGGGACAGTAGCTTCAACTCATGCACATACACCAAGGAATCTGAGAAAAGAACCAGAACCTTAGCCAAAGCCCCTGAGTGACAAACAAGCAGGTACTCATCCTGTGGATGGAACCTGACAAACCTGTGCCTGTAGAGAAGTTCCAAGGCAGGGTCAACCCTGAAGTGATGAGAACTGAGGACAGCAATGGCAGGTCCACATGCCAAAGTCCCACAGCTAGCAGCTGGTGAAATTTGGGGGACTCTTTGAAAAAGTAATTTAGATCAACAAGTACAAAATCAAATAGGAAAGATGAGGGTTGTTTTGGGTGGAGTGGGGATATCACGGCAATATACTGGAACTGTCCTTCCTGTGTGTGTCTTGAAGCTGTTTACCAGGAATGATCATGGAGATGCACATCCTGATGCCATCCTGGCTTCTTCTTCCCTTCTAGACCAGTCCATGTCACTGAGCAAATTCCCAGCATTCTCAGGGTCAAGATCCCCAAATTTAAGCTTTATTTGCTTCCTGGAAAACCTTCCTCTGCAGTGCATCACATAAATATGATTAATAGCTGTAGAGTCTGCTGTTTGTGAAGGATATCTGGGTCCCTGTAAAGTACCCCATGGTAGTCACCCAAATTTTATAAGGTAAATGCAATCATTTGTCCCATTTCATTGACCTATCAGCTGCCGAGGCCTTGGACACACTCCATAGAGTCACCACCTCTCTCCCTACTTCTTAATGCCAGTTGTCACCTCCGGAGCCCACAGCCAGTCACACGGTGCCTTGAGGCATTGAGGACAGGAAGCTCTTTGGTCAGCAGACTCTGCTTTTGCCAGTCATGCTACCCAAGCTCTCAAAACTTCTGCTTCCTTACCCATACAATAAGCACCAGATCACTACCACTGCTGTGTGCTTGCTCTCTGGATCCTTTGAAAAGCTGTCTGCTGGATCCAAGAATAAAATTGCACACCAGAGAGACGAGAAATAGAAGAAGGAGTCCCCTCTCTATGAGCTGAGGGAACTACTCAAACCTGAGCCCACAGAACCCACAGATGGCAGGATGTGTTCTTTATGAGCATCCAGGAAGTCATCCTGGGAGTAACAAAAATGTTTTCTTACGTCTGAGATCTATAAAAGTACATGGTGTTGAACTTGTACGTAGCAGGAGCTCCAAGGGCGGTAACTGGGAGTTTGCTCTGCAAGCTAGATAGAGGTAACCTCCTCCATCCAGAGTCACTGAAGCACAGGCTGCGGAAAGCACAAAATTCATCTGTAAAAGGAACCCAAGTGTTCTTAATCCCCACTCCCTAGCATTCATTCCTCATCAAAAGAATTTGGGTTGTGCGGGGAAATGATTAAGAAAAAAAGAAAGTGGACAGGTAAAAGCTGACAGAGATTTGCAAATGACCAAGGAAGAAGAGGAGAAAGTCAATTAATAGCAGAACATGGCCCCAGCAGATGCCTGCTGCCGGAGCCCTCTCCCCATCTGCCCACTGTAGACAGGTAGAGTCCTTTCTGGAAAGCCAACCCCACCATTCACTGGTGCTGGTCACGTAGCATGGGACTCAGAGAGGATCCCCCGGACTTCACGTGCCTGTTTGAGAAGCTTTTAAAGAATGTTTTGTGCATGTGGAAAGCTTCAGGTGAGCAGCAGCACAGCATCCTACTGTGGATGAGAGTTGGACAAAGGTGTGGCCTTGCTTCCAAGGAGTCTGGGAAATGTGCCCCGAGCTTATCTCTGGGGGGTTCTGCAGCAGTGAATCCTTCCCCCTTTCTGACCCATCAGCCTGATGTATGTCTCCAGGATTTGCATTTTGATTTTTCAAACGTAGCTTCAAACATCAATAAAACTGCTTTTTTTCCTAAAAATAAAAAAGTCAAGGTACTCTACATCTTCCTTCTCATTTTGCTCAGTGTGAAGCTCAGGATATACACCAATGTGTTCAGTATGCTGAGAGGATGGGCCTCTCCTAATCTTCGCGATTCTTAATCATTCTTAAGGGACACAGGGCTGTGGTGTGGGTCAGTGGGTGGCACAGTGCCCTAGCTAGGTTCCATCTCCAGAATGACAGAAGGCAGCCAAGTGAGCTTTGCATTCTTAAAACTAAAATAGAACAAGTTCTAGAAGTTACTGCCAAAAAAGTACTTTTTTTAGAAAACAGAGTTTCCTCTGATACTACAGATGAAAATGCCCTGGTTTGTCCTCCTGCTATTGTCTGACCTATCCCGCATTTCACAATGCTATCTTTCTATTCACCTGAAAGTTTTCCGCACCAAAAAAAAAAAAATGTTCTTTAAAAGCTTCTCAGATAGGAATGTGAAGTCCGGGGGATCCTCCCTCAGCCCCATGCTCCTTGGCCAGTACCAGTGAATGATGGGGTTGGCTTTCCAGAAAGAACTCCACCTGCCTGCAGTGGGCAGATGGAGAGAGAGCTCCGGCAGCAGGCATCTGCTGGGGCCACGTTCTGCTATTAATTGACTTTCTCCCCTTCTTCCTTGGTAATTTCCATCAGCTTTTACTTGTCCACTTTCTTTTTCCTTACTCATCATTCGATTGAGTTTTCATTATTATGTAAGAGCTCATACTATTTTCCCAAGACAGCTAAGGAATTCCCAAGGCCGCCCAGTTGATTCCCAGGTAGTAAAGCAGCAGCGACTCTGTTAACCCTCCTGCGAGAGCAACACCTTCCAGTCTCTCAAACTTTGTGCTGTTGGAGTGTTAAAGTGGACAGAAGGAAGAATTTATTGGTTGGTCTTGCTAAATAGCCGAGGCTACTCGTATGTTTTCAAAAATCACATACTCCATTTTCATAGTTTTATGCCCAGTTTGTCTTGGGTGACTTTGCTATGGAAACAACTTTTTAAGAAAAGGAAAATTTTCAAGCCCTGTGGTAAGCCTGGTGTGTTGGAAGTGTGCAGGAAGCGAGCGCTTAGTTTAGTCACGAATGTTTCACAAAGGCAATCACTTTTATATTAATAGTTGCATTCTGCAAAAAAGTCTGTCAAAAAGCTGCGTACCAGATCCTTCAGATCTATTACTGTCCCCTTCAAACAAAGCCCATTACGCAGCACAAACGTAACATCAAACAACCATCTAGAGCAGCCATATTGCAAGTAATGTGAACAGAGTTGGGGGCAGAGGGGCACCTCAGTAGAACTAGCCATGCCTTGCAATCACAGAGACATGTTCAGCCTATCTACAGACATTTGTGCACATGCTTGGGCTTCTGTCCTCCATCGTGCCCATAGCCCCTGCGGAAGTCTGGGTACCACTTTTTAAAATTGTGTTGCTCACAGTTCCAAAGATGTGCCTGGTTGATGATGCTCTTTTGCCTTTTCTAGCTAACAATAGAAGTACAATGGAAAACTACCCATCCTGACCACAGGAATAGAAACTGATCAGATCTCCCATCAGGCCCTTGGCCCTCCCTCCTCGCCTCCTCCTTCTCTAGGTCACAGATGCAACGGGCTGCTCCATCACCCGCCTCTCCCCAAGGGTGTTTCAATAGCCAGGCACAATGGGAAAAGCTAAGAGCTGAGTTTCCAGTGGCCAGAGGTGATTATTGACCAAATCCTTCAGACTATTTGCACACAGCTCTTGTTATTTGTGTGCAGCTCTTGTGGGTTCATTTTTTTTTTTTTTTTCCTGATAAAGAACTTTCCTGGATGGGTAAACATGTTTGTCTTTTAAGGGTTGTTCTAGGAGACACCGCGCATAGTCCAGCCAGCTCCAGATGAAACGAGTTAGGGGACTCTCGGGCATGCCAATGTTTGAAAACGCCGTATTTGTGCCATATTCAGACCTTTTCCTAGGCACTCCACTTCAATGCAGCCTCCTGGCCCCTAGGGGCCCTCCCACCCCCCTCCTACTCCTTTATGTATATATGTTGCATAATTATGGAGCAGTGAGTATTTATCACCTTCTCTGGGCAGTAAGCAGAAAGAAATACAATACCATTACTTCCACTTACTGCCTTTCCCAAGATAATTAGGTAACACAGTGGAAGGAGCCTTGGTAGCCTAATGCGGTTCAAGTTAAGTGATTGACATGGCTCTGTCTGGCTGCTCTATTAACTGTTTCATTTTGTTGCTATTTGCAGTTTGCTTGGCTAATACTCCGAACAAATACAGACTGTTTCTTTAGCCCCTTTTTTCTCTTTGACCTTCTCCTGCCCATTTTCTTTGACTCACTTCAAACTGCCTTGAAAAGGCCTGTTGAATGCATACAGTCCATCAGAGGGCCAGGTCCGTCCCTACCCTTGCCCTGAATGCCTGACTTCAAAGATGGGCCGCATTCTTTAATTGCCCTTTGAATTAATATCAAAGGGTCACAATGCGAGTGCCAAAAGAGAAAGGGGCTTTAATGAAGCAAAGAGCTGCCATTCATTTGCAGATAAGCACGTTTTTATGCCTGAACGGTCACCGTGGCTAAAGGCTTGCGAAAGGGGAGGCCCGGCCTCCTAGACTTTTCCTTGAGTAGTGATTAGTTCAAACAAACAAGAGTAAACAAATAAAAAAAAATCTACAAACAGGGCAACATAAAATAAATAATAAGGCTGGATTGAAGAGTCACACCTCCTCCCTCACACTCCCACCCCAAAAAAGCAACAAAACGAGAAGCGGACACTGAATTAGCACGTCTATTCACTATTTTTAATCTCTTATCTCAACACTGAAATTCCAAGGAGAGAGTTCTACAACGTGCCTGAGAGAAAGTATGCTCAGTCTGAAATCTGGGACCACGAGGAACACAAGGGGCAAAACATGATGAGTAAACCAAAGGAAAAAACATAACTGTTCAAATGTGTCCCAAAGTTCATGATATAGTTACTGTTGACATGAACATTTGTATTAAATTATTGACACTGGTGTGTCTGTCTATCTGTCTGCCTCTCTACCTACCTACCTACCCATCTATCTACCTACTTACCTACCTACCTACCTGTCTATCTGAGCTGTATTTTGCCATTTCCTAGGCACTCGTCAATACTTGTGTCTCTCGTCTCCACTGTCCCCTTTAATACTATAGCCAAAACCACAGTGTGTGCACCTAGGTCAATGTAAGGGGAGATACAGATCAAATCCTCAGTAATTACACAGTGAAATAGTAGCCAGGCTTCCTCTCTCCATCTTTCTCTTATTTAGAAATGTTGGTGATTAAGCGAGGAATTCAGTTCTGGTGAATTGTCCTGGGAGCTATAACTCTGGCTTATTATCCTAGGTGCTTAGCTACATACTGGATGGTTGGTCTCAGGGAGACGTGACATCCTGACCATCTCCTGGACCTTGGACCCTTCCCTGGGTGTCTCTGAAACAGAGTTTATGATACATACAAGAGAGGGCCCTGTTCAGATACTTCAGTCAGGCTCCAAGAGTGAGCTACCCCTTTTAAACCCATGCACAGAATCACCAGGGCTCTGCTAAAAGAGAGAAGTCTCTCTTATCTTTGAAGAAATCAAAGACATCTTTTCCTCACTGGCCTTATTTTCCATGAGCTTATCCATCTGGTTCAGAGTTGCCAAAACAGAGTGAGAAAAGGGCAGCAAATAAATGTCAGAGAGTCAGCCAATCTGCATAAATCTCCGGCTCCTTCCAGAGAAAACTCCTTCCTGCCCTGCTGGGCCTTCCAATCTTGTGACATGAGCCAACAGGCATTGGAACAATGTAGAAATCAAAAGACTTATTTTGCCCAAATCCAAGCCCTTAAAAGCTGTTTCTCCCGTACCGGTTTTCCACTAGCTATACACCAGTGTGCTGCTACGCAGTAAATCAATGTTATCATAACAACTGGGTCCTGTGTCCTGGATGCAGAATTAGTTCAGGATATTCTGAACTGACCACAGGAAGGTCCCCGTAATCCTTGTTAAACTCTGTATTCTGAGAAAGCATGAAGATAAATCAATCAGAGATTGACTCTCATTTCAATGAGTACAAAAGTAATTATCAGATTAGAAGTTAATAATATTTTATGTTTGCTCAGACCTAACGTGTTCCCCTGTCGCTAACACATTCCGATGATCCTTTGGAACACAGAAGCAAGTGCTCCCATCTCTGTTTAAGAAGGATCCAGCTTAGAACGTGAAGTAACCGTCCCCTGCTCAGCCCGCTAGTCAGAGGGTGGACTAGGACAAAAACCAGTGTCCACCCCAAAACCTTTCATAAAGCCAAGGTTATAGATGATGTAAAACTAAATCTTGGCAGTCCAATCTTCTGTGCCTTCCTTACCAAAATGCACAAAGGAACCAAACTTCAAGACCCTGAAAATCCAACATGTTGAGATACAAGAAAAGTATTTGGCTTACATATTCGAATGCTTACCGGGGACACTACTGTCCTAAAACACAACCACTGATCAACTCTATCCCAAATGGGAATAATGATGACACTGATGATGGGGTTACTAAGGATGGTAATGGTTATGTCACCCATCTGCCTAGGGCTTCCAAATGGTTTTGATACCCACTATCTGGTAATATCATGATTCTTCTAGTGAAAAAAAAAATATTTTTACATTAACTTCAAGTTCTAAGGAATAAGGAAATATCCCTTGATGTCTAATGAAAAAAAAAAAAATTAAAGCAATTTGGAGCGTTTAAGCCCAGAGCTGGGAGTATACTTCAGCGGTCAGAACTTACCTAGCATATTCAAGGCTATGAGTTTAATTCCCAGTAGCACAAAGAAGTAAATAAATAAAAATAATGTTCAGACCTAAATACTCTAGCCATTGAACTGACCCTGAGTTATACATTTCATATCTTCTACAAGAAACTCTTAGTAAAACTGAAGAATAGTTGATACCTAAGTAGACATGTATATTCCCAAAAGACAAATCATTTGTGCTGGCATTTTCTTCTCCAGACAGTTGGAATGGGAAACTCTCAGCTTCAGACAGGGCCTCCCCAAATCCAGTTCTGTGTAAGAGAAGTCTCTCTCGAAGGCCAAGTCTGCGCGCTACGCAAAGACAGCAGCAAAGAAGCCTCGGCGTCCCAGCTAGCTGTTGCATTAAAAGATTTCCTGAGACTTAAACGAAAGCCTTGTCTAGGTGCCGACTGCACTGCTCCTGTCAGAGAGTCACGGCCACGAAGCTGCTCGCCTCTTGTACCTCTGTCCTAGGAGACAGCGCTGACCTGGGTGGGCCCTGAGGGTTCTTGGGTTCACAGTGCTCCCCACCACTGCCCCCAGCTATTAGCTATCTATGAATCACAGGCATACTCAGAAGTTCTCACCTCTGCCTGAAATCACAAAAACATTTGAGCAAACCGACCTGCAATCTGTAGGCTTGCAAAAGCCGTAGTGGCCTCACTGCTTTAAAAATATAAGGAAGCCCCTGTGACCTAGCTGTGCCTCTTCCAGGCACCAGCGTGTCACCCAAACGTGGAATAAGTGTTATGTCAACTAAAGAGGCTTAAAGGCAAGAAAATGGGATCTAAACAAAGCTCTTAGAGCAGACATCCTGCTATAGGCTTCAACGGCCAACATTTGCTATGAAGTAATAAGAATTTGCATAATTTTGGGGAAGACTTTGTTTTCAAAGTAATTCTCTTTTTCACCTGCTTAGGCCTTCATCGTGTATGGCTTTGGTTAAGTTTTGTTGATGGAGGCTCATGTTTAACCAACTGTTTTTAATTTACAAATTAAACTTGTCAGAAGTAGAAATCCTTCCCTTGGAACTCTTCCAATATGTCAAGAATTAATTCTAATGAAAACGGCATTGCCTAAATGCAGGATGGCCAGTCACTTATTTTATTTACACAAAGTCCTTCTCAGTTTCTTTGATAAAAGCAGCTAAATCTTTTTCCTCTTTCATGTTTTGTCAGCACTTGGTCCCTTTTGTCCCTTGGCTATTTGCCTAGCTGTGGACAATAAGGCAGGAAGAATAGAAGCAGATTGTTGGAATGGCCCTCAATAAACCTAATTATGACATGTCCACTACCCTCACCATGGCGCAGGCAGGGGACCCAGGCTTATTCAATTACCCTCGCCAGGTTTCTCTTTCAGACCTAAGTTATCCTTTGACTGTTTGTATTTCTGAACAGTATTCATGTTCATTGTGAAAGAAAATCCTCCCGACTCTGAGAGGTTTTAAAGTTGATGCTGTTATTGTAGCTAATTTTTATTAACTGAATGATAACATGATAAAGAAATACACTTTTGTTATGTAATAAGAACAAATCAGTGTGTGCCTAAAGTTACACCTTTCTTTCCTTTCTCTTCCAGCCAGCCTGGCAGAACATGTAACCGGAATTAATAAACAAAATAATTTTTTCAACCTGCGTCTCTCTCACAACATGATACTGAGTCTAGTGGGACAGAACAGAGCTGTTTTGCTGTGATTCCTTTAAAACTCAAAAATAATAATAACCACATGATTTTAGTACATGTGGGGTTACTTTTTCTAATCTAACCACCCTGAAGGTTCCTTACCCCATTAACACCAATGAACATCAGTTCATTGGTACCTTTACGCCAACAGCTATTTCTTCAGCTGCTCTAGGTAAGCAGGATGGACAGTATTTAATTAAAACTCTGGCTGCTGGTTGGAGGAGCCCTTTCCTCCCCAAACAGATTGTTCAGAGATCATGCTTGTGGTTCCTGCAAAGCCAGTGTATAAAAGCTGTGTGTCAAGTGGACAAAAGAATGGAAAAAAATGAAAGAATGCCAAAAATCAGCTCCTGAACCATCCTATATTTTAAGTCAGCTATGTCCAACAAAATGACTAGTCAGCTATATTTACAGATACTCAGACTTAAGGGGGACAGTGGTCCGTAGTTGCAGCTACCTCTGGATAATTTCTTATCTTCTTTCTTTTTTTTTTTTTTTTTCCTGTTAGAAATGCATTGTTCTCTGCAGAACAGCTCTTAGAACCATAATAGAATAAAACTGCAACTACGAAAGAAAGTGCAATAACTTGAAGATTTCCTGATGCATTTCCTTCACTAGAAATTGCCTTTCTAATAAAAGCAGGTCTAAACTGTAATCTGCCCTGAACATGAATCTGAAGTTCGATGAGTTACACTGCCAAGGAAACTACGTTTTTAATCCTAATAGTAAAAGTCTATTTCACGAAAGCCTTGTGAACCAAAATATACAGAATCCTTAGTGTCTGAACAACATTTATGATACGTACTTTCTATACTGGGTTTTTCGCTCCTGGTTTCTCTTTTTTCAGACAGCAGCAGTTTCATTTTCTCCAAATTCTACAGAGATGCTTCAAATCTCAAATATCCAAAATAAACTGTGTACGTCCTAATACATATAATTTTGGTGAAATGTATATTGATCTTATCTCACAGAATGTCCGTCTGCAGTTTCACTTTAGCATTTGTTGATTTCAACTTTTTTAACAGTATACATTTATGTTTACATTAAGTTTAAAATCCCTCGGAACAATCACTAAAATAATCATAATGCCACTCTGCCTATAAATGAAAAACATTTCTTTCCCTGGCAGAGTGGAGAACAGTAAATGTCTTGCCATTGCGGGGCTAAAGCCTTGCTTCAGAGCTGCTCAAATCACTGCACTCAGCAAATGCAATGTCCTGCATAAAGTTTTTAAAAGTCTGCTTTTGCTCCTTTAGAGTGGAAATGTTGTTAAAATATCCAAGATGTCTCAACATTTTAACCTGAAGCATATGTATTTTTGCATTCCCTAAAATGTTTTAATGTTTTCATATAGTTAAACAGAATAACAAGTCTTCTTCAAATCTCAACTAGCACTTCCCTAGGAAAACATGGAAAAAAATAACTCTAGGAAATCAAGCCCTCAGTTCGCATGCTGCTCACCTCCCTAAACTTGGCAAAGCATTATAAATGCCTGCTGTTTTAAAAGTTATATGGTTATCTCGCTATTCAAACTATATTAAACAAATTTAGGCCATAACTCGCACAAATTTAACTTCTTAACAACCTGTGGGAACTGAATTCGTGTGGCAGTCAAAGGCAGAGACTGCCTGGGCCTAGGGAGAGGGGAGCTGACAATTTAGGTTGTGTTGATTCATACGGAGTTACTCAGCAAAAGCAAAAAATGTAACGCCTAGAAGTGGCGAAGATCAGATTTCTCCTTCACTCTGAAGGTCAAGTACAGCCTTTCTTGCTTATCAAGTAAAAACTTTAATTTGCAATTCAAAGTTCAGAATTGCAAAATATCTGATCTGAATACAAGATAATTACTAAGAAAAGCAGAAATCAACTTTTATATGGTCAACAGTAGTGCTTTTAAATCTAGATGTAGAAGGGATGTTCACATTTGGTAGAGTTCTTCTTATACTTTAAAAGATTAGTATCAATATTTTATAGCAATATTTTCTTACATGTTTTTCCACAAGCCCGTACACAGTAAAGAAAACCATAATGAAAATGAGCCACAGACAACAGGTACATAAAAAATGATGCATAGAAATATTATTTTGGGTATTCTATAGGCACTAAAATTTCCTCAAAACAAAGACAAATTTCCAGAATCAATTTACATTTTATAATCTAGTCTTTGCAGCAAATGTTTGAAATATTTAAATTCATCATTGTCTATTTTAAAATATATAATTTAAAAGTCTAAATGTTATAGATATATGAAATAATATCCATGTTCTTCCACAAAAGTAAAATATTAAAAGTAATAGGAGAAAAATTTTCCTAAATCACCTCTTAATAGAGTAGGACATTTTGCCTTCAGTTGTTTTCAATATGACCAAAAAATATTTTTTACATTCTTTCCAAGTTTCTAAAATGTTTCATACCAAAGTAATTAAAAAACAAATAAAATTTTCAGATTTGAAATGGTCTCTTGTTTAATCCTTACAAAGTTTCACCCAGATTCTGTTTTGTGTGGGAATTTTTCATCGACTCAAATAAGAGTTTTGAAAAATTACGTGGTGTAATGCAGAAATTTAAAAAAATTACTTTTCCTGAGTGAGTTTTTCTACAACTACCAAGTACGAGACACGAGGGAGTTTCTTTTAAGTTTAAGATACGGTTTATAATCCGCTGAAGGGAGGGCCCCATTCTGTTTTTTACCTCAAGAGCAGACAGTCTCTAGTATGGACTTGGCAACCAAAAATCCCTGTGTCCCTCACGGAGCAGTTCTCTAGGCCCAGATCACCTGATGGAGGAAATGTGGCCCTCCTGCGTTAAGGCGCCTATCGTTTCTGCACATGAACACAGTCCTGTGCAGTCATGTCGGGGGAAACTCACTAAGCAGCACCCTAGTCCTTTCCAGAGGCTTCTAGAAGCCTCAGCTCAGACAGGAAGTGTAAGCAAACATGCGTTCCCTGCACGAAAGGTACAAAGCAGTGTGGCCACCTGCGTGACTGCACAGGAAAGCAACCTGCAGCGGGCTCCTGCGGCCACTGTCCCCTTCCAGCACCTAGAGCCCCCGTGCCATCCCCAAAGATAAGAGTCTTTCATGTAAACATCCAGTGGCCACAGTTTTCTCCAGCCCAGCTGCCTGGAGCCCCCCTCCCCCCCCCACTGTGTCTGCACACAGCTATCTGGGGCTGCTGAGACCATGGTGACCAGGACATGAGCTCGGCCACTACAGCCTGCACCTGGCCCAGTGCTTTTGTCAGAAGAGAGGGAAATGATGTCCAGGAAGAGGAGCCAAACTGATGCCAGAAATATATTCAAAGACCTACAACAGCCTTGTAAAAATGCCTAATGCCACCTTGACAGTGAGACCACTAAGGGCCACCAAACAAAGGGTCGGTGAGTCTGTGGGCCTGAGTTGCCCAAGATTTGTTCAAGAGGCTCCTGCCAGGCATAAGGATGCCTTGTAGTAGCAGCGCCACGAGGGGAAGTGGTCCAGTGCAAACTTTCGCTCCCGGAGTAAACGAAGTAAGGCCCCAGAAAGGACAGCCACACTGCAAAGCTTCTGCGACACACACAGAGGGTCACCACACCTGGGAGCGCTGCTCTGGCACATGGCCCTGGCAGAGGCCCCCTCCACAGGCAGGAGTGTGCCGCCTCCCCCGACCCTGCCAACCAAGGACAAAGATGGATGCGGTGCTGGGGGAGCCACAGCACCTCCGACTTAGGGGGCTCCTTGTGAGACAAAAATATGCCATACCTTCATTTTGCAATATTTACAAAAACATAATGAAACAAAGTCGCTCTTAGGGCTCCTCCCACAGCTTGGAAGGGGCCACCCCAGGTGAAGTTGTATAAATTCCTTAGCTTTAGGGTGACTCCGCCTCTGACGAGGGTGGGCCTTTTCAGGTACCTGCTTCCACTGTCGTTATTGTCTTTCTTTCTTTTTTATTTTTAATGCATGTAGCACAAGGTCTACAGGGTCTCACTGTACAGATCGGACTCGCACTAATTCTCCTGTTATCAGCCTCCCAAGTGTTGTGATCACAGGCGCGCGCCACCATGACGTCTCAAATGCCATCTCAGCACACCCTCAGGGGCGGGGCCACATGGCACACTGGAGATCGAACCCCAGTCCCTGCGACACTGTCATAATTTTCATAAAACACTTATCTAGTCTAAGTAGAACCTAGAGTCCTATAGGAGCCCATAATCATTTAAATAGTCCACAACACAACAAACTATTTCTAACTTCAGTTGTAATGGGTGGGATAAATCCTGCTGTCCACATCCTCCAAAGATGTGTCTCTGAAGTTCTCCAGAAATCGGGAACTCTCTTAGAACCGAGAGTTTAGCAGGCTCTGTACACTCCTGTCCAAGATCTCTGAGGGACAGCCTCATCTTTTTAGACCTCAGGTAACTGCTCCAGCCACTGAAAGTATGAGAGCTCGGATCAGTGCTCTGCCCTTAGGAAAGGTTTGGGGATGGGAGACAGGATGGGCTTCATGGTGCCCCCTCTCCTGCCTCCCCCAGGCTGTGGCTCTGGGCCAGAAAGACTCTTTATGCCTTTCTCTGGTGCTGCTTTTTTCCAAAGAGCATAGCAGACATACACTAAGGGTCTTCCCTAAAGAGAAAATCCATCTGGGGGGAGAGGACGTAGTGACCTAGCCTGGCCCTGCCTCCTCCTGGACAGCTCAGCAGACATTGTGTCCCCACAGGTCCTGCTCCGCCGACAAGGACACCCTCATGGCCACATGAAGGCAGGGTCTGCCAGGGTGCAATGTGTGTGGCCTCAGGAACTTCTCTTCCTTACCCAGGCAAAGCTTTCCCTGTTGAACATCTCAAATTCCCACCTTCAGGAATCCCTTCCTCCTCCACGCTAAGCTGTCGCCTGCAGGATTCCTTCAGAAAGACGCCACACCTCTGGATGAGCTTCTCTTTGATGAGGCAGAGCCAGCTGGAAGCATGTGCTGTGTGTTACGCTGTGTGTATGTGTGTGTGTGTGTGTGTGTGTGTGTGTGTATGTGCAGCTCTGTGTGTTTGCATGTGGACTAGAGACACACAGGGGAGGCCACGCACAAGGGCTCAGGAGAGGAGCGCATGCAGGTCTGGAGACAGGCTTCATTCCCGCACCTAAGGTCCCTCAAGGCAGGTGTTAGGAGGAAAGCCCGGGAAACCTCCCCAAGGGCAGGTGAGGGCTTAAAGGTGCTTTTCACACAAGTGTTAGAAAGGATACCCTAGCTCTGCTAACACTATTTCCCACACAGAAGAGTTCAAGTGACTGTATTCTTTACTTTTTTCCTACAGATTTTCCAAAAGAGTTTTCCAAGTACCAGAAATTTCAATGTGAAAGATAGTCATTGCCTTTCTTAATGAATTTAATTTGAGTTTTCATTTTTAAAACATAGAAAAAAATGTGTCTCAGGGGTGAAAATCATTACTTTAAACTAGTAACATTAAATTATAGTAATTCAATAAAATCATGAAAGTTAGCCAACCGAGATTCAGACCAAATTCAGTTCTGTATGTCATTTGTATTTTGCAATAAAGAAATTGCTCTCATATTTATCTGACCAAGGTATATGCTGGCACCGCACTAAAAATAGGAGCTTTGGATAATGGCTGCATTCAATTTTCCTAAAAGGGACAAACAACAAGTGACAAAGGTGGGCCAGGTGCTAAAGTCCCACTATACGACCTACACAAGAGCCGTATCCCCCTTCTCTATGCTTATATAGCCTCTTGTGTC
>PVKN010012815.1:0-20431 GCA_004027915.1 Capromys pilorides
TATGGAAGTCATTCCATAAGCCATGAAAGTGAATGAACTCAGGACTTACAACTCCCATTCAAATTCCTAAACTGCTGCCAGCATGAAATCTATTCTAAAGGAGTCCTCTCTCAGTCAACAAAGTGACAGACTAGAGAAATTAGACTACGGACTTCCACAAAACTAAAACAAATGAAACCAGTAGCTACTTGGGAGATAGCATTTTCAAATGCTATTTGGATTATAAAATTCCAAATAGATTATAAAATGTTCATTTTCCGTATCATATTTAAATCAACCATGAAAGAGTCTAGGAGCACGGGGGTTTTTTTTTGTTTGTTTGTTTGTTTTGGTTTTTTGTTTTGTTTTGTTTGTTTTTTTGCTTTTGGAGGCTTTTGCTATAGATTGCCTCTAACTCTATTTAAAGCAAACTCAAGTAGCCACACCTGGAGAGTCAGGCCTTGGAAAGTAAACAACAGTTAATTCAGACTCACAGACCTAACTATAACCCATAGCTAATTAATTATCTCTCTCTTAACCAATAATATCTGAATTATTTTTAAATGATCTGCAATTATGTTTGCTCACTAATGGATTCTAATCAACAACAGCTTGTTAACAAAGTCTCAATTATGAGCTATGTGTATAGAAAAAGAAGCACACTAATCAAAGTTGTACATTCTGGATAAAAAATCCAGGACAAAAAGAGAATTCAGGACAAAAGAACTTCCTAAACACCTCCTACCCTTTGGGAAAAAAAAAGAGGGAACAAAAAAAAAGCTTTGTATTTTGAAAACATACAGTAAGTTATATACATGCCCAATAAACATCCTGTAAATACACAGCTTAACAGAATTTCCTTTGGGAAAACTTAAAATAACTGTCAATTTTTTCATAAGTTGTTCAAACTCGTGTTTCTTCAAATTATTCTCTAGTGAATAGTAGTATGGTATGTGAATTATAATCCAATAAAGCTATTATTTTTTAAAGTCTTCCAGGTGAAAGAATATGCTCTGGGTTTACTTCTTTAAAAAAAAAAAAAGACGGAAGGGGAGAAGAAAGTTCTGTGGTATTGGGGCACAGACCCAAGAAGCCAAGCCACAAATTAATGGCTACTGGAGCTGGTGACAAGTACTTACAGCTCATTACATTATTCTATCCACTTGTTTGCCTCTCTCTGTAACAAGAAAAAACACCCAATACCACACAGAATCAGTTGTTTTATACCTGGCTGCATAACACATGCTCTCTTAATTCAGAATTTTTAAAAATTTTATCTTTCAAATTATTTCACCAGAAGATGCTCTCTCCAACAGGTTGCTTCCCAATTCACTTTCACTAAGGAGAGGCCAGTGTGTCCATCTCTCATTACCTAGCCCAAAGTGCTAATTACTTGCTATACAAAGGCTTTCAAAGAAAGGGCACTTAGAACTACAAGATTTGGACCTAAATCAAGATTATCCATCCCCCAGTTCAGAAGTGTTCAATCCTTTTCATTGTATCTAAGAGGCTATATCATCAAGTAGGTAATCTGGGAGAAAGAATTTATCAAGTGTAATGTATGTTCTGACCCAGATAAGCAGTAAATTCTTTGAACGGCAAATTATAAATGAGTGGAAAGGAAGAAGGACAGTAGGTTGAGGCAGGGAACATATTAAATTTTGCATAAAGAAATTTTGGAAAATAAAGCTGTGAGGACTTTGATTTTTTAAACTGGCTTTTTAAAAGAAGTCAACTTTATTTCTCAATGCCCTGCTAGTTAGGTCTCTGGAAGATCCTCACTCATTTCATTTATTTTATGCAGCCCATAGAAGATTAGAAATCTGTGGACAACAAAAGTTTAAAGAGTAATGAATGCAAAGCACTTAAAAGAAAGACAGGTTATGCTTTCTTAAAACCCTCTCAATTCTGTCTTCTGCCAAAACAAACTGAATGAGCAGTGATTGGAACTTGCATCCTGGTTCATAAGGAAATCAAGATATATTAGGGCTTGCAGAGATGAACGGATTGGTTGTTCACACAATGGGCCCTACTGGTTATGCTAGATTAAATAGTAATAAAGACGCAAACAATCATCGCTGTTCATGTGGGCAAGGCTGTGAATCATGGCCATTCATTGGGAAAAGAACACAGGTACAGGTGCACAAGAAGCAAAAGCAAATACACGTAGTAAACCGTTTCTCAGATGGCTCCCTTGCCAGATTCCTCAAATGACCCTGTGTTCACAGCCTGTGTCCCCCACAGTTACCATAAGATTGTAAACAGACGAAAACAAACAAAATGTTTTCTGCATACAACCCAGCAATTGTCTCCCCTTATAATCCCTCCTCCCTCAAGTCTTTCCAAAGAGAAGTTGGTACGGTGAGGATTCCGAGGTCCTAAAGTCTGTAACCTAATCTCATTTGGAATAGCACACCTGCATTTTTCCAAGCTATTGATGGAGAGGAACTATTTACATCTTGGTAAGGCTCAGTTTCAATGAAACCCTGGGGAATAATAAGATAAAATGATTAGTTTAAGGACTTCTCACATTTCTCTTTTCCCACAACTCTACCTAAAAGAACAATCCTAAGAAGGCAGAAGTATTTGCACAACTGGGACAAATTTAAAACTACACTGATGAATTTTCCTAAGCCAGGTGTGGTGGTGTACACCTATAACCCCTGCATTTGAGAGGCTGAAGCAGGAGGATTATTGCAAGTTTGAGATCTGCCTGGGCTACAAAGCAAACTCAAGGCCAGCCTGAACTGCACAGCAAGACTCTGTCTCAAAAAGACAAAAGAAGAAAAAGTTTTGCTAATTATAAATTTGCTGCAACTGTTTTAAGCTTCCAGCCAATTCATCTGAGATTCCTAATGGTACCTGCAAGCATGGAGATATAACTTGAGTTGTGAACCCAGATTTGCTCCCAACCCAAAAGGCTCAAAGCAAAGACACGTGAGAAAAAATGCAAAGCATGATATAGAGGTTTTAATTTTCAAATTATGCTCTTAAATCAGTAACGGGATCAATCCACATTGAGAAATTGGGCTGCACACATCACCTAACCCTGCTGTTATGGTAGCTGTAACACAGAATATTATAATCTCCTTTTTAGAAATGAAGGAAAGAGATGGGCCATGGTGGTGCACACCTGTAATCCCAGCACTTGGGAAGCTGAGGCAGGAGGATCAGTGTGAGTTCGAGACCAGCCTGGGCTACAAAAAGTGAGCTCAAGGCCAGCCTGAACTGCATAGCGAGACCCTGTCTCAAAAAGCCAAAATATAAATAAATAAATAAATAAATAAATAAATAAATAAATAAATGAATGAATGAATAAATGAATATGAATATATATGAATAATATATATGAATAAATATATATGAAGGAAAGGGGCTGGGGAGATAGCCCAGTGTGTAAGCACCTGTCCAACAAGTGCAGGGACCCAGGTTCAATGCCTGGTACCCATGTCATGCCATGCCAGCCCCAGAACCCTAGGGGCACCATGCCGGCCACAGAAACCTGGCATGGTAGCCATGCCTGTAATCCCAGAAAGGGGTGGGGGGGGTGGGTGTTGGGTGTTGTGTTTGTTCTGAGACAGGAGGATCACTACAAGTCCAAGCTGCATAGTGGGACCCTGCACCAAACAAAAAAAATAATAATAAAAAGAAAAAAGAAATGAAGGAAAGGAGCTTGCCTAAAATCATAAACATACCTAAAGAGTGGAAGTCCCAGGAATGGACTTTAAAAATAACTTTCAACTCCGATCACTACTTTCTAGCAGTGTCCATGCACTAGGGATGAACCCACAAGGTAAAGCAGCAACATACCTGGCACAGCATACCTCCTAGTACATATGTGAAGAAAGTGCCATCTTCATCCACCCTTTTTCCCAGTCAATCACTGAATCAGAGACCAGGGGACAAGTAAGTAGCAACTACCTATTTAGAGGATAGGAAGAACTCAAGATGGGAAACAAATATAAAGGTCCAGGAAAAAGGAGAAATCACTTTAAAAATATGATTTTTATAAGCAAATTAAGTGTTTGACTGTGCATCAGATTATACATAAAGTGCATGAACAGTCGATTGTCACGAGTTCAAGTCCTGCCTAAACACAGGACTGAATTCAAGGCAGCCTGAACTATATAGTGAGAACTACCTCAAGACAAAACAAAGCACCCATACAAATAAAGTAGTAAGCTATAGAACATATAGTACCATAGAAACATGAAACAAAGTTCTTGGATTAAAAAAAATTTCACAAGCATACCCCTTGTTATAGTCAGGGTTTACAAGGGAAAAGATTTAATGCAGGCCATAAAATTTATAGGATTATTTTATGATATTCACCCCAAGAGTCAAATGCAAAAGAGTATGTGTCTTGACTACTTTTCTCTTACCAAGACAAAATACTGGATACCAAAAATTGAGGAAAGGTTTATTTAGCTCAGTTTATTGGGCTTTCATTCCATAATCAGCTGGCTCCAAGGCACAGTAGCATAGCACAGGGGCAGAAGACAGCAAAAGCAGCAAAAGCAAAAAAAAAAAAGAGGGTGGAGGGGTAAGCTCTTTTCCTCCCTTGTATTGTAAGCAGGCTTCCACCCTCAGGGCGGGTGTAGTACTCCCACTGTCTCTGCCCTCCTTTTGCACAAAACAAAGATGTTCACAAAGTGAGGACCCTGGATCCCTGTTGAGTGTCTTATTAAGCTTCTAAATTTCTCAAATTGACACAATGTATCAACCATTACAGTACTGGAGATCCAAAGAAACCACCTGAAGGCCTGGCTCCCACAGTAATGTCCTCTGGGAGTCCAGCTGGAGACCTAGAGCTCAGGAAAATATGACATGCAAGTCTGGATCGAGGATTTGCCCTAGGAAAGCCCAAAGGTCAGTGGGAGAAGCTAGAAAGTCTGCACCAACGGGATAAAGGATCTGTACTAGCAAGCTCAAGGTGAGGACCAGAGCTCCCCCAAAAAGAACCATAGCCGCCCACAGCAATGACAAGGACCCAGGCTGCTATGATGATGAGAACAGCTGAGTTCATATCAGGAAAACCAGCATGGCCAGCTTCTCCAGGAGACACAACAATACATCTTTCCCTGTAGTTCTGCTTTTAGGCTATTGACAACCCACAACCATGCTGATTCAGTTCTGCTGCATGTTACAAGTTGCCATTAGTTAATCCACGAAATTCTTGCAGAAGACATAAACTGCCAACTTTCAATTTGCACAGAGAAAAACCCTAATTTTCTATTTCTGCAGTCTTTATTGATTCATTCATTTTGCCTAATAAAAAATGACCACACACCAAGTTTTTCAGCAGAAAATTTCTAAACTCTAGTTATGTAATTGGTTAAATAATTTGTCAGTCTATTCTACCATTCTAAACTCTGCAGCTATATAATTCCTTGGGCAAAAAATAAATCACAAATTCCGGAAGTCAAATTATTATAAAAAGTTTAACCTCTGGTCTTCAAAGTATTCCTTTTTTGCAGCAC
Source organism: Capromys pilorides (assembly GCA_004027915.1). Classification (NCBI taxonomy): domain Eukaryota; kingdom Metazoa; phylum Chordata; class Mammalia; order Rodentia; family Capromyidae; genus Capromys; species Capromys pilorides. Next base: position 5,460 of record PVKN010012815.1, read on the forward strand.
AGATAGAAACAAATCTTGTTTCATAATGAATTCTAACTCTCTAACTTGTAACAAAAGCAGAAGATAACCACATTACTGACACATGAAGTCTTAAGTCAAAATCTAGAAGGAACAGATTCCCACTGGTTCAGTATCATATTTGTGTCATTTAAAGCAAACAAACAAATAAAAAAAAAACCCTAATGGTCTCTAAATTTCCCACAGACAAGAGAGAACATGTGAGAATTTTTTTTTTTTTTTTTTTTTTTTAAGATATTTTCCCTTGCTTGTCTGGGAATATTTTGCCTCCACTGTTTTTCCCTCCTGTCTCAAGACAATGCCATCAGCCCCTGAAACCGCATCCATTGCAAACAGCTCTGAATATTAACACAGTCCAGAGTCCTGTTAGATTTTAAAAGACCCCCAGGGTTTCAAATTGCAGTCCCGAGGAAGGAGAAGTTCCCCAGTGAGTAAATGTCACCATGATCATTGAAAGGGAGCTGAAAGTTGGGCTTGCTCATGAAATTTAAAATTCTTCAACCTATGGGGTAAGTCAACGGAATCTCTTTTATGTTTTGAACAAATGAAGAAAAGAAGAAGAAAAAAAAGATCCTGGTAAAATTAACATTTGTCAGTGCTATCAGCAACTTTCAAGTCAATGAATTCTCTGCTATATATCCCTCTCCTGTGGACATCACTCTTGAAATAACTGAAGTCTATTTTAAACAGCCTCTGTCCAGTCTTTCTATCTCTCAGCTCTTCCTTGAGGGCTTTAGTATGTACACAGCACTGTGCCAGGTGCACTGTTAAAACACACAAACCTCTAGTGAGCTCCCAGGCATTCCCAGTCACACTAAAAGAAAGGATGCTGAAAGGCTTTGCACCAAGGAAACACCTCTGCAGGAAGGCAGAGGCCCTTCCATTGTGAGTATGGTGTCTGATGGCAACAAAGGTCAGCCAAAGGCCATCTCCACTGGTCAGCGAAGCCATACAGGGAACCTAAGCACAGTGACTAACCCTGGAGAGAGTCAGAAAACAAAGACCCAGGGTATCTATCAACTCTTACTACACTACACCCAAGTGTCCTCATCTTGCTGAAGAAGCTCCCCACTTTTACATCTAACACACTCAAAAGCCCACAGTATGTGAAGTTTAATAAATATATGTATGGACAGAGACAAACAGTTCTGTAAAAGAAAAATCCCTTGAAAAGGGGGTAGGGGAAAGTCATACTAAAGTCAAGAGGAGATAATATCCCTCTATATAAATCAGAATGAATTCACACCAGTGCCTGAGGAGAGGGTTTCCAATACTTCCTAATTTGGTAATATTCAAAAATTAGGCTTTATGCCATAAATTCTTATCAGTGGTACTTAAGCTATGTGCCTTTCTCTAAAGGCAACCAATATTATTTTCCAAGGCAATATCATTTGTGAAAAACCTCCCCTTACTCAAAAAAGATATCAGAGGACTAGAAAGAAACATGCTCTCTACCATCAAGAGGCAAGTGAGGCTTGGCTTCATCACCTGCTGCAAAAAAATAGATTCTGAACTCAGGCTAAGTGCTCTAGAATCTTGAGAGCACTGGAAACTGTCAGATTTTTCTTTGCCACATCTGTGTTTAAAACACTGAAGGGCCCAGGATCTAGATCAGTGGCAGAACACTGGCACAAGGCTATGGGTTGCATTCCCAGCCCAATTCAACAAACAAATCATTCTCTACTCCAAGAAGCTCCAAATCAGAGAATGTCTGCTGAGCTCTTATGTGATAGGGAGACAGAGGCATAAAAAAATGTCTATCTAAGACCATCTATGTGCTTTCTTTAAAAAAAAAAAAGTTCAGGTTCTGGAAGGATCTGATCATCTAATCTGCATAAACAGGACAGAACTATCTGCCAAATCCTTAATCATAACACCCTGCACACCTGGATCTTGAAGCACAGCTGTAAAATTTAAAAGACAAAGGCACACTTCACTTCACAACTAGGTAACCTTGGTTTGTGTATTTTCTAACGTAACCATAACACCACTTCTATGCCAAAACATTCAAGGTTAGGTTAGCCACAGATGTGACATTGCAAATATATAATACAAAGAGACCCAGATCAATAAACTCATTTTAATGTAGCCTAGGATGACCATGTTTGTGTTCTTTTATATATGTCCCTGCTTTTGAATCCTGGGCAATCATCTTCCCTCCACAGAGAACAAGTACTGTGGGTTTGTTCTTCCTCTAGGGGCCGGCCTGGTTGCCTCCCAACTTATAATTCCATAGGCCAGCTCTTCTTAGCTCTCAGAACCTTTAATAAGCCAGCAATGTTCTATGACTGAATGCTGTATTCAAATTTATGCCACAGATACGTCTAAGGTAAAGTGCATTTAGTACTTTATAGTTTCTGAAGCCATGCTCTCAAAAATAATTTCAAAAACATCAAACAACTGAGTATCAAGAAGTTAAATTTCAGAGGGTTGGGAGATAGCTTAGTAGAATAAGGGCCTGAGTTCAATCCCCGGTTCTGCAATAAATAAAATAAAAGTAAAGAAGTTGACTTTCTCCTAGGATTCTGGAAGTAGCAATATGGCTTGGCAGTGCTTGGTACTATGTATGAATGTGCTGGCTGGACCATGCCAATCTCACCTACATAATGCAAGAGAAGCCATAAGCACAGCTCCGCCACTCCTAGTTACTACGGTGAACAAATTGTCCTCAGGCCCTATGAAGAAACCCATTTGACTCCGTCAGCTCCATCCCATTTTTTATATTCACACTACATTTGCATTTACTATTTTAAAAGTTTTGCCTTACTTAACTTATGCCAGGCCATGAAGCAACTCCAAAATTAGATGCACTGTTTACAAAGGGGGAAAAAAAGTCCCATAAAGCCACAGATTTCCTGCTATCTCAAACCCACAGCCTGAAACTGTTTGAGCTGGCTGCAGTAAATCTAGTTCACGGGCTTGTAAACTGGCTCAAAGCATCTTCTAAACACAATGGACTTAGAAGGTGTAAACTCAGTGAAATTACAAGCTATTTCATTATATTATACACACAGACTTTCTTCATTCATGTCTTGCTGAATCACAGCCAAGAAAATAAGCCATATAAATACTGTTCTAGAAATTTCAGAGTACAGGAACAGTAGTTCAAACTAAGAGATATGAAGGCTTGCAGGAAGAACATATTCGCTTGAAAATTTTTCAATCAGAAGGAGAACCTTGACCATAGAGCAAGACCCTTTCAGCAAACCAAAAACAAGAAAACAGAAGAAATATAATAGCCACAAATAGTTTTTCAATGAATACACATTTTGTACTGTACAGTGCTGCCACACACTACTGAGAAATCACACTATTTGGATCTTAAAATCTAATCAGTTAACAATATAATGAGTATAATCAAATCTCCTGAAGCTCAAAACACTCAGTTTGGTACTTATTGATCATCACATGCATGAGTAAGACAGAAAAAACCCTGCAATTTTAAAGGATTTGTACTGTGTAAAATGTCACTTCTAAGCAAAATAAAGGCTTAAAAAATGACTACTATGTCCAGCTCCAAAAAAATGGCAAGACAAAGTGGATCTTGCAACCATAGGAAAATGCTAATAAAAGGATACTCTGCCCTCTCCCAGAAGTTACTGCTTGAGAACTAAGTGCCTTCCCCTACAAGGCCACTGACACATGGCATAGTAAGCCGCTCTTCCAACAGGTGAACACTTGAGAAGTTATTCTGACTCTAACCACGTGAGTCTTTCAAAAGACAAAAACTTATGTAAAGGAAAACGTACAATTCCACAGACTGCCTCAACTAACTAAAACACCACGCAAGAATATTGCTGGGTTCTATCTCCAAGGACCTGGCACAGTCACTATCTGTGCTAAAACCCACCCATGACCACTGATTTTTCCCTATGTCAATAATTTCCACAGAGGAATCAGATATTTAGGAGAAAGCAGAACCCATAGCTAGAGGGTCCTGGCCAGCTTCAGAACTTCTAGTACTTGCTCTAGGGCCAAGTTAAAGTCCCATTTTGAGAGGCACAGGATCTTTGAATTTGAAAAACATGAACTTCTGCTCCTGGCAGCCAGGTACCCAGACCATCTTTCCTAAAATTGAACCACAAAGTGTTGGTCAAAACTTGCATCCTGGTTTTGTTCTACTTATTTTGTTCTTTTTTAACTAGCAAATGACTGGCTGCCTGAAGTCAGAATGCCTTCTCTATATTCTGTGGAAAATGTCCAATTGTTCAATAGAGGACTACTCATAATAGGCTTTTCTGGAAGGCAACAACAGTTATACAGAGATAGTAAATACTGATTTCCGACAGGCCAGATTTTGGCCTGGTCTCATGGACCAGATTTCGTTAAAAGTAAAAGGATACTCCTTTCCAACGTGTTTACAGAAACCTAATGTCTTTTTTTCCTGCCAAAACTTCCACAAGAAGCATCCCACTAACTCCAAATAAGACACGATCCTGATAACACAGGAAAGCACCTCTTTTGGGGTAAACAAACCGCTGAAGTTAGCCAAGCCCCTGGCAGCCTCTTCTGAATCAGCACTAGTACTCCAAAACTAATTTGCACCATTTATGGAGGCGAAATTCGAAGGTGGCCCCACCCCACTGGGTCTCGAAGCCCCAAAAGGCCCCAGGCAACAGACAGGAAGGGTCGGAAACAGTTATAAGCCGACCGACCTAGAATGAATAGGCTTCTAAAACCACTCACCAAAAAGCTATCTCCAAAAATTTATCAAAGCCACCTAATGCGTACATCCTCTGGGGAAAGAAGCTTTCTACCCAGAGCGGGAGCCAACAAGTCAAGGAACCTTGGTCCTTGGGATGGAACTCCAGCTACAAACACTAATAAATAATGTAAGGGGAACACTGGAGAGCCATGAGTCACCTTCATTCATTACCCACTGGAAGATCGAGAAGCTTATACACCGAAAAGTTGAATTACAGGAGAGGAAAACAGAAACACATACCCACAGACTGCAGACAGAAATCCAGACACTCTGCTCCAGATGTGTCCCACCTCCCTCTCTCTCCCTCTCTCTCTCTCTCTCTCTTCACAAGCCCCAGAGACACTTTCTCACCTCTAAATCTTCACTGCCTAGGACTACTGGCCTGCACTCCCCAGAGACCCACACTCTTGGCTTCCAGAGCCCCATGAGGCAACCCTTAGGACCCACGACCACTCGCTCCGCACCCCCGGGCACAGCTGCTCACCCTTGCCACCGCCACCTGTGACACAGCTCCAAGCCTTCCGACCCAGACCTCTCATTCCGACTCCCACGAGGCACACGCGCTCACCTCCAGATTCCAGACGCTAACTCTCCCCTCTGCCACTTCCACGCAACTTCACACACGGAACCCAGCGCACACCCCTAACCCAAGAGACCGCGCCGCGAGGCGCAGGCAGGTCAACTCACAGGCTCCGCGTCCAGGAGGGCAGGTCCCCGGGCGCAGCGGTCAGCCCGCGCCCTCCGCAGTCCAGCGCGTCCCCTGCGCAAGTGCAGGCGGCCGCGCAGGGGGCCCGCGTGCCCAGCCCAGCGACCTCAGCCTCCGTCTCGGTGCCGGGCAGCAGCAGCAGCCAGAGCAGGAGCAGGCTGGGCGCGCGACGCTGGGCCCCCGGCGGTCTCCCGGCCGGCCGCGCCATCTTGTCTGGAGCGCGCCGCGAACTCCGGCGCGGGATCCGTGAGGTCTCGGGCGCGCCCGCGGTCTCCGCTCCGCGCTAAGCCGCGCACCAGAGCATGGCCGCCGGCACCAGGTCCTTCCACGGCCGCGGGCTACCGCTCACTGCGAAGTGCCTGGAAAAGGCCGCGAACCCCTCGCCCATACGGGCCAGGCCGCCCGCGCTAGCTGCGAACTCCGCGGATCTGGGCACAGTGGCTGGGCCTCACTCGTCGTCCTCCCGCCGCGCTCCGGTCCGCTGCGGAGCTCGGGCTCTCGTCCAGCGCAACCGCCTCCAGAAGCGCTCAGCTTCGCAGCCGCAGCTCAGCGTCGATAGGCATCTTCCTCAGAGCTCCCAGCGCACAGCTGGGGACCAGGGCTGCACCGCCGACTTCGCGGCCCCGCTGTCCCGGCGCCGCGAGCAGAACACGGAGTTCGCACAGCTCCTCAGCGCAGCCAGAACCCCGCAGACCTCGCCGCCGAACAATTAGCAGCTCACCGCTCGCCTCTGCTCAGTCTAGCCCCGGCGGGTCCCCCAGGCCCCGCCCCAGCCGCGCGCCCTCACACACCCCCTTGGCCGCCCGCTGGCCCACGTTGGATGCGTTGCAACAGCCGTGCGCCCCGCCCTCTCGCCTTGCTCATTGGCTGTCGGAGCCGACACGGAAGATCACTGGACCGTTTACTCTGAGCCCGCCCCCACCGCCCGGCCATCGCCCCGCCCCCACATCCCGTTCCCACCCAAGGTGTGAAGGGCGGGGGACTAGGAGGAGAAAGGGAGGGCTAGCCCCCGCCTCCTGTTTTTCTTTTTTTTCCTTTTTCTTTTTCTTTTTTGGAAATGAAGGCGTCTTGAAGCGGCCTCAGGCTAGCCTCAAACTCCTGCTGGGTTCTAGTGAGCGTCCTGCCTCAGCCTCCAAAATAGCCAGCCGGCTAGTCTGTGGACACCCCGCTGGTACTCCTCTGGTAAAAGACTACAGGTGGTTGATCAGCCCTCTAGGCTTAAGGGAGGAGAGAAAGTGGGCTAGGAAGGAAAGCTTGGCTTCAGAGCTGTTTGGCCCCAAGATTTCTTCCCCACTCCCTAGGCTGCAGACAAAACCATGAATGGTAAAAGCAAACAACACAGCCCTTTCCCAGGTGCCTACCAGGAACACAGACAAATTTAAAACGGCACACATGTCCTCCTAGTTATTTTGTTAGGGGTGACTCCCTTCCTCCCCCACAGCCTGGGACTCGTTTTCTGCTCCTGACTTGTTTTTGACATCTTAAATCCAACAATATACCCTTGATTAGCAAAATCAATGTGTACTGCGGAAACCGAATCTCAGAGTAAAAACAATAGTCATGAAACTTTTAACTCGGGCTCTTCCAGATCACATTAGCATAATTTGTATTAGCATTGTGTCATTTGTAATAACTGCACTGAAATAGTGAAGTACATACACATACGCACACCTCTATTAAAAAAAATTAAATAAAGATTAGCACTTTAGAAGGCAGCTGCCCCAAGGTACAGTTTGGCTTACCTGGTGTCCCATGCCCCTTCCCAAGAGCAAATTCTCTGGAAAATTAAGGAGGTCAAATCTGTTGAAAAATATTTGCTCCAATCTATTACGTCTGACTTGTGTTTTATGGAAACAGGAGGAAATGTTCTTCAGGAAGCAAAAGCAAAAACAGCAATAAAAATAGTTGAAGGGTTTTGTTCCCTGTTTTACACTTTCTAAGAGATGTGCTTTAATTGAGATGTACTAAATTATGTTTAGCTTCCTCTCAGCCATAAGATTAACTGCCTCTTGCTTTAACCAAAATTGGGCTTTAGTTTCATAGCCAAGGGATGGCTGTTGTCTTTCTTCTCACCCCTTCTTTTCCTCTCTTCTGATTCATAATGCCACCACAGCATGGTGTTTCATTTCTGTTTCACTTTTTTGGGGGTGGTGATCTCTGCAGTGAGGCCCAAAAGAGTGCTAAAATATGTGTGTAAATCAACTCAAATAAGATTCCCAAGAAATATTGTCAGAAAAACGTACTAGATCTCTTCTGCCAAATCCTTGAACCATGTATTATGTGTCATTTATAATGCACATAAACATAAATCTTCCATCTGGACAAGGAGAAATATGTCATTTTGGTTTCATACCTTTTGATGAAAATAATAAGCTGGGGGAATGGAATATATAGGACCCAAATTGATGAAGTCCTCTATGTCACTGCTTAAATTTTTCGAGACAAAAATTTCAAAAGAATAATTTAACATACACGGCCATTTTCTTAACAGAACTGTTGAATCATTCTCCCAGCCCCAAAATAAAACAGCATATGCAACAAAAATAAATTGAAAGGATTAAACTTCCTGGAGTGCTGAGCTAAACTGTTCTTTCAGGTTGGTCCCATTAATGAATATTCTAAAATATTTTTCAAATAACTTTTGGTTATACATGTGAGATGCTTTTTGGGGACCACAGAGCTCTACAGAAAAAGATTGGAGGCTATGCAAGGTTATTTGCCTGCAAACCTAAAGCATCCCCTGTGGGCTGGTTACCCTGCAGCCAGAGAAAAGGATTCCAAACTGAGGAACACTTGAGGGGACGGGCCCCTGGGCCTTGGCAGTTTCTCTGTCTACAGCAAAGCATGAAGTCATGTCTGCTCCTCATACCATGTATGGAAGTTTGCCCACATACTAGCAACCTGTGTGTGATTGCAGTGAAAGCGTGGGCTCAGAGAGCTGTGATATATGGCTGGGGAGACTATGCTGTGGCCACAGCCTAAAACCAGGGAGATGACAATGCCAAAACCATTTTCTAAGGGCCATTATGTCCTGCTTCTAAATGACCAAATCTTGGTCCTTTAGGCACAGAGAGAAAGTTAATTTCATTGTTCTAGATCCTCATGTCCTCCACAGCCCTGTTTATGCATTTAGCAACGTGTTCCTTGAATAGGTCATCCAAGCCTTTTAGATTTTCCAATTTTTTTAATCTACCAGAGACCAAATATGAGGCTGAGTAGCATGAACTCAAATCGCCATTGGCATTCACTGCATGTCTCTCATGAACACAGACACTCTAGTTGATCATCCTAAACCCACCACTAAAGAGAGGAACCTCAGGTTGCCAAGAACTGGAGAGAGAAACAAATGTCAAGAAGAAGGTAAGTTGACCACAGGACATTTTTATAGAAGGTAACTTCTAGGAAATAAATTGCAGTAGTTTGCTAGAATTCTAGGTGGAGATTATTGATTTTTTGTTGTTGTTCAGAATACTAAGATCCACAGGTGCTTTCTTAGTGTTGGAAGAGCTTCTGTTTTCTGTTCAGTACATTAAAACAGCGCTAGGGGTGGGGAGCTGGCCTTAGGTTTATACCACAAAAGCAGCAGGAAAAAGAAAAAACTTGGACAGTCTTCAGAACACCTGGGTTCCACTGAGGCTTTTTTATTATCATAAAAGTCTTGTCTCATCATTTCCTTTCTTGAAGTTTACCCAAATGGGAAGCCAGGATATAGCACCTTCTGACCTAGATGGTAAGAAAGCTAAAAAGGATCTGCTTTGATATAGGACTCAGAATTATTATGAGCTATATAGGGCTACATGAATCTAAATGGTTACTGAATTGTTTAATTCTTTTTTGGTGGTACCAAGGATGCAACTCAGGACCTTGTGCTTGCCAGGCAAGCACTTATTCCACTAAGCTATCTCCCCAGTCCCATGAATTGTTTAATTCTGAAAATCTAAGAATCCATGTATCTCTTAGAGATGGAAAATCTTCCCTAGTTTTTTCACCACAAAGGTTTCTTTCCCAGGAACACTGGAAAGGGTTAATAATTACCTGTAAAACCCCTGAAGACTTTCAGGGTGATGACAGCCCTGCTTTGAGCCAGTCTTATATCTCTTTTCCAAGGAAAATAAAACTGTGTACTCATTAACTCCTTCTTTATGATAATCTTGGCAGTGAGATGGATTATGGGAGAAGAAAGAAGAGGAAGCTAATGAGTGTGGGGATGGAATATAAGAAGAGAGAATTTTGAGGTGACCCTGTCCCCTATTGCAACATTTTCCTTTGGTGGTGGTGGTGGATAGAGGTGTGGTTTTTGTGCAATGCCTGGCTCTTGGGATGCTGGATAATGCTCACACAGCACCAACCTACAGCAGCTGGAGTTTTGCAGCAAGACTAGCTGATACCTGTAGCTCTACTACAGCGCACCTCTAAGAGCACCTGCCAGAGCCAAAGCCTGTAGAAGCCACAGTCTAAAGCAAACTAGAACCTATTTACTTGTGAATTTGAAGTTTTAACTGCTTAGATAAAAAAAAAAAAAAATCACCAAAAGCTTATGAGTGCTTCAAAATCCTGAGCTTCTGGAGAGACACACAGTGTAAGAAGCAGCCCTTAGGTCATACAATAATGATGGAATGGCCTAAATGTATTTCCACAGACCATCTGTCACCCCCACTCTGCTGCTTTTCCAGATGTTACTTAGAGAGGCACATGAAATGTTGGGGATAGGGAAAGGCAAAACTTATGCCTTATGAGGAGTCCGCGTCTGGCTTGCCAGCACAGTCTCTTGCTTCTCAGCCGCTGGTCCACACCGCTACCAGCTCACCATGGATGATGATATCACTGCCCTTGTTGTCGACAATGGCTCCAGCCTGTGCAAGGCCGTCTTCGCGGGAGATGATGCCCCATGAGCCGTCTTCCCCTCCATCGTAGGGTGCCCAAGGCAGCAGGGCGTCATGGTAGGCATGGGTCAGAAGGACTCCTACGTGGGAGATGAAGCCCAGAGCAAGAGCAGTACACTGACTCTGAAGTACCCCGTTGAGCACGGCATCGTCACCAACTGGGACGACATAGAGAAGATCTGGCACCACACCTTCTACAACTAGTTGCGTGTGGCTCCCGAGGCGCACCCCGTGCTGCTGACCGAGGCTCCCCTGAACCTCAAGGCTAACCCAGAGAAGATGACCCAGATCATGTTTGAAACCTTCAACACCCCAGCCATGTACGTGGCCATCCAGGCTGTGCTGTCCCTGTACAGCACAGTACCTCTGGTCACACCAGTGGCATTGTGATGAACTCCAGTGACGGGGTCACCCACAGTGTGCCCATCTATGAGGGCTATGCCCTCCCTCTCCCACGCGATCTTGTGTCTGGACCTGGCTGCCCGGGACCTGACCAACTACCTCATGAAGATCCTGACTGAGTGCGGCTATAGTTTCTCTACCATGGCTGAGCAGGAAATTATCCGTGACATCAAGGAAAAGCTATGCTATATTGCCCTGGACTTCAAGCAAGAAATGGCCACCGCTGCATTCTCCTCCTCCCTGGAGGAGCTACGAGCTGTCTGATGGCCAGGTGATTACCAGTGGCAACAAGTGATTTCTCTGCCCAGAGGCTCTCTTCTAGCCCTCCTTCCTAGGCATGGAGTCCTGTGGCATCCATGAAACTACCTTCAACTCCATCATGAAGTGTGATGTTGACATCTGCAAGGACCTCTATGCCAACACAGTGCCGCCCTGTGGAACCACCATGTACCCAGGCATCGCCTACAGGATGCGGAAGGAGATCACAGCTCTGGGCCCCAGCACAATGAAGATCAAGGTGAGTGTCCCTTGCATTCACTACTGCCTGTAGTGGTCCCCAGTGGGGGGAGCGTGGCAGCATCCAGGGAGGGCCTTTCGGATGACTGTCCCTTCCCTCCACAGATCATTGCTCCCCCTGAGCGCAAGTACTCTGTGTGGATGGGCAGCTCCATCCTGGCCACGCTCTCCACCTTCCAGCAGATAGGGATTAGCAAGCAAGAGTATAGCAAGTCGAGCCCCTCCATCGTGCACCGCAAATGCTTCTAGGCGGACTGTTATTTCGCTGCGTTTCACCCTTTCTCGACAAAAACCTAACGCGCGCAGAAAACGAGATGAGATTGGCATGGCTTTGTTTTTTCTTTTTTGTGTTGTTTTTTGTTTTGGCGCTTTTGACTCAGGATTTAAAAACTGGAACGGTGAAGGTGACAGCAGTGGGTTGGAGTGAGCATCCCCAAAGTTCTACAATGTGGCCGAGGACTTTGATTGTTCATTCTTTTTTTAATCATTCCAAATAACTTGAGATGCATTGTTACAGGAAGTCCCTCACCTTCCCAAAAGCTGCCCCCGCTCCTCTGCACAGAGGAGGGCCCAGGCCGGCCTGAGTCCATGCAAGCGAGGCAAAAGCATTGCTTTTGTGTAAATTATGTAATGCATAATTATGTAATGGATTTTTTTTTTAATCTTCACCTTAATACTTTTTTATTTTATTTTATTTTATTTTGAATGGTCAGCCATCATGGCTCCCTTTTTGTCCCCCAACTTGATGTATGAAAGCTTTTTGTCTCCCTGGGAGTGAGTTGAGGTGTGGAGGCAGCCAGGGTTTACCTATACACTGACTTGAGACCAGTTCAATAAAAGTGCACATCTTAAAAAACAAAACAAACAAACAAACAAAAAACCTTATGCCCTATGGCCAGCAACACAGAAGTAACACTTCTATGTGCACTAAGAACAGCATGTTTATACTTATCTTCATGATGTAGTGCGCCTTTTCTTGCTCAAAGCAATGTCACAGCACAACAACTACCATTTATTGAGCACTTATTTTGTGTTGGTCATTTTGCTAAGTGCTTTATATCCTTGCTTCATTGAGATAGGAGTAAAGAAAAAAAAGGCTCAAGGCCACACAAGTTAACAAGTGATAGCCCACCAGCTTTGTGGACACCAAAGAAGTATTATACTCGAGGCTCATAAACTTTGGATTTTGGGGGTATTTTTTATGGATTGTTTTTGTTTTTATTTTTAAGACAGAGTCTCACTCTATTGTCCAGGCTATCCTTAAACTCCCAAGCTCAAATGATTTTCCCACTTTCGCCTCCCACATGCTGGGATTACAGACATGTACCACTGCAACCAGCTAACCTCATAAAGTTTGAATTTGACAGTTGTTATTGTTCCCACTTTACAGAGAAGAAAGCTAAGATTAAATAATTATTTCAAGGTCAAAAAGGATCAACAGGGACTAGGGAGATAGCTCTGTGTCACAAGTACCTGACTGGCAAGTGCAAGGTTATGAGTTTGAACCCTGGTCCTGCAAAAGAAAAAAAAAAAGGAATTGTAAAAAGGATCAACAATAGTTTTGTTTCTGTTTTTCTCCTGTTCTATTGTTTGAACCAGCACCTTTGTACTGAGTTACATACTCAGGTCTTTCTAATTTTTTTATTTTTCTATTTTTAAGTCATGGTCTCACTGAGTCACTAAGTTGACCATAAGAGGCTCCAACTTATGATCCTTTTACCTCAGCCTTCTGAAGTGCTGGATTTAACAGGTAAGCACCACTATACCTGGTTATCAGCAAACTCAAAGTTCTTTCCCTATCACCATCACTCACTCTATATTGCATATGTCTCATGATGTGCATCATGGTGCTGCCTTCTCAGGCTTATCATGAGAGCAGACGTGATTAGTTTCTTTTCCATACCTACTATTAGACTGCCAACATGTCCTCTACGATTAATAACTCAAAAAATTTCAAGTCAAATGTATGTTAAACTTTCCCTAAACTTGCAAAGCAACACTTAGGAAATAAGAGTCATTAATAATTTCTGAGTGCTTATTACATGTTAGGCCTTATTTTATATTATGGTTTTGTTCGATGAGGTAACATTGGATATAGAGCACTTGTATAGCATGCACGAGGCCTCTGGGTTCCATCCTTTGCACCAGGGGACAAATGAAAAGTTAATTCTATGAAGTCAGTACCATCAAGGTGTTTTTGGTTTGGTTTGGTTTAGTTTGGTTTGATTTAGCTTGGTGTACTGGCACTTGAACCCAGACATTTACATCTCCAGCCCTTTTTATTCTCAGTTTGAGACAGGATTTCATTAAATTGTACAAGTTAGGCTCCAACTTGCAATCCTCCTCTTGTCTCTTCCTGCCACATTGCTGGGATTATAGGCATATTCCACCACACCTAGCTGAAATAATCCTTTTTAGATGCAGTAACTGAGATTCTGATATCAATTGACTGGCCCATATCTTGTGCAAGTTAGGTGTTGAGCAGGATTCCAAACCCTCTGCTCACTGGGAATCCACTGCAACCCTTCACCTGCTCCAATCATTCTCCATTACAATTCCCTTTCGTGTATATTTCTCCTCTAGGCCAGCCATTTATTAAGCTCAGAGACTATTTTAATCTGATTTTGGTATTACCATTGTCTAGCACTGTTTTGGGTATGTGATAGGCACGGAGGCAATATTTACTGAAAGGGCCTGGCCTGCTCCTCAGCAGGAAGATCTGTCAAGCATTCTTCTTCCTGCACTTCATATATGCCCATGATTTAAGTTTGACCACTACAACATCAGCATCCCCCAGAGAGAAGCACCAGGCCACCCTCCCCCCACCTCAATGCACACATACCTCAAGTAACTGTCTCCCCTCACTGCTGTGGGATACATCATGTTCTTTGTATATTGTATATTTTATATGCTTGTGTGTTTTTGCATTTTTCATATTTTCACAAATGCTTAATAAAATAATTCCAAAAATAAAGGCAAGCATGTGGTTGGCATTATTGCTGCTAAACTGAAGAGCACTTTAAACATCTGCTGCCCATGAGATTTTGGTAAAAATCCTCTCATGCCGTTCAGTTCTCTTTTTCTTTGAGCTGCATTCAGGATAATAAGAAGCATTTGTGAATTTTATGGACTGTTATATTTATTCCAAAGGGATGGTGGAGTTTATGACACAGTTCAAATTTATCATGGACATAGAGAGAAACACATATTATATATTTTTCACTGTCATTGCTGTCCATGAGCTAAGTTTTTCATATAATCATTCAAATATCCTTATTTCCTGGGGTGGGGTGGGTGGTACTCTTCTTGGATTTGGATGCTATAAACCAAAGAAGAGTTTTTATCTTGTCACTAGACCTTGCCACTCCCACCCTACCAAAGAGCCACACCTCTCTTATTCCAAGCGTATTGACTTCATATCAGTGCACTAAACCAAGTGTGTAGATTAATTGCCTGCAAAGGCAGCCCACCAGTAGTTCATCCTATGAAGAAGTAGACTATTTTTCCTCACTCCTTGCCTCAGGATTGACCAGGTGACACTTACTCTGATCCATAGAATCCCATCCCAGGTAGAAGTGATATTGTACCATTTCTGAACTGGGCAGCTTTGGCTCTTTCTCACTTCCTACCCTGAGCTGCCATTCAAAGTAGTTCAGGCCAGCCGTGATGGTGCATGCTGATAATCACAGCATACTGGGAGACCAAAGCAAAAAGACCGCAAGTTCAACCCCAGCCTGGGCAG
>PVKN010012816.1:0-20366 GCA_004027915.1 Capromys pilorides
ATATATGAAAATAGAAAATAAAATGATATGCAGATGTTTCTATTAAACTGCCAAAGATTTTCCAAAATTATTGCAACATTAGAGTGATAAGGGTTATTCTAAAATGCTCAATCACTAAGATGCTCAATTACAAACATTGCCAATTGTGTTCTTTCCCTTCATATTTTCTTCTGACAATTTTAACACATTTAGGAAATGTAAGAGCATAGTACAGTGATATAATTCATGTTCAATACCCATATAATCCTTATCTATGATCAACTTGCTTCCAGGTGAGATTAGAATCCGAGTCAGTAGACACAGTAAAGAATGCTGCACTGTGCATGGTGGGTGGGCCACTTTTAATCCATCAAGAGCATGAATAAAACAAAATGTGAAGGAAATATTGCACCTTTATGCTTCCTGCCTGCCTGCCTGCCTGGGCGGGACACTGACCTGCCTTTGGAACAGAACTTGCATGATTGGCCCTTCTGGTTCTGAGGTCTTCAGACTTGGGTTGTAATTACACTATGGATGTTCATGGGTTTCCTAATTGCAGATCATGGGACTTCCCAGCCTTCATAACTGCATGAAGCAACTCTTCATAATGAATCTTTCCTAAATGTATGTATCACATATATGTGTACACACATACACGTAATATAGACAGATAGATAGTAGAATCTATTGATTCTACCTCTCTGAAAGACCCATCTGATGCTTCCCCTCTTTCTCTTCTCCATTTGTGCTCATATATGTAACACTTTCTATTGCATCCCTTGAAAGTTAGTTGAAAATTTCACTATGCTTCACACTCAAAGATTTTCGTCTGAAGCTCTAAGTGCTTTAAAAACACAAAGCATCTTTCCAGACTATTTAGAAAATATGCATCAGAACACTGAAGATGTAAAACTGGCACGTCACTATATTTTCACTTTTAAAAATTTGTTTAATGTTAGTCTTTTTTCTTCAATTTTAAATCTGCATTTGTATGGAATCCAATACAATTTTAATTTATGATTCAATAGGCAAGTACTCAATAACTGCAAAGGAGACATGTCAAATTAATTTTTCCTTTTGACAATAAGGAAATGCATGTATTTAATGGCTTTTTTCAAAAATTTTTCTTCATTTACTTATTGCACTTATATATGGAGCACTTTAACAAAATAAGTAAGCTATGAATGGGATCTTAATGAATTTGTCATCATGAAAGGCTTATTTAGGCTTCTGGAATTTAGCTTTTTCATAGAAAGGAATTGAAAGATTTTCGATTTACTTACTTTGATTTGAATTTCAGAATAATTCTTACTTGTTTATTTATTTATCTGGTGTAAGGTCTTGCTACACAGCTTGGTCTTGTAGTGAGCCCCTAGTTTCGGCCTCTCTAGTGCTGAGATTACATGTATGCCCCACCACACCTAGGTTTCTGGGCACAGCATGGCATGGAGTTCCAGGGAGTGAACCTGGGTCCTTGAGCTTTCCAGGAAGGCACTCAGACTGCTAAGCTATGTCCCCAGCTCCAGAATGATAATTCTAAAGATAACTTAGGAGACAAACTGGATGGGAGAAATATATGAACAAAGCAGCTGGGAGATTAGTACAGTAATTTAGGTGGCTGGAATGGGGACAGTGGTTAGGGACAGTTTCAAGAGAAACCAATAAGAAAAATTAAGAAGAAATAAAATTTTGTTCAAAGGTCAGAGTCTCCTCCAAGCTTCTAGATTCAGGCTGCTGGGTTAGAGCTGGTGTCACACATCGCCACAGAGGTAGGAACCTGAAGATGGTGAGAACGCCATACTGTGTACATGTCACATATTTACATCTAAAAATTATACGAAGGAGATTGACAAATAACAGAAGGTACAGAGGATGAACACATGATGCCGAAGGATGAATAGAAGAGGAGTGTGGGCCCGCCAGACAACTCAGCAGACTAAAGCACCCACTTAGGCAGAACGCAGGGGCCAGGATTGGATCCTCCAACATGCGCGTGCCGGCCTTGCCCCCGGGGTGCACTGAGACAATGATTGAGACTGGGCGTGGTGGCACGAGCCTGTAATCTTAGCACTTGGGAGGCTGAGAACAAGAGGGTCATTACGAGTCGGATCTACATAGTGAGACCCTGTAAACCCTGCCCTAAATACATTGAGAGAGAGAGAGAGAGAGAGAGAGAGAGAGAGAGAGAGAAAAGAAGAAAGAAAGAAAGAAAGAAAGAAAGAAAGAAAGAAAGAAAGAAGAAAGAGCCAAAGGAGAGCGTGGAGTCATGACAGTGCTTCGCAATTCAGAGCATTCAAGAAGATTAAAGTAGAATTTATTTTTATTCCGGCAACAGGGAACTCACTGGTGACTTTTGTTTATGGCAAAGCTTCTCAGCAGTGGTACTATTGACATTGGTGACCAAAAAGTACTTTGGCAGAGGGGCTGCACTGTGCATTACAGTATGACAAGCAAGATTTCTGATCTCTACCAACTGGAGGCAGGGCCAACCTCCATCCCCCTCTCGCTCCTGCAGTGGTGGCCGTGCAAAATGTCTCCAAGCTTCGACACGAGGAAGTAGAAAACACCTTCTCCTGGAAAACCACCGGCCCGCAGTATTTTCAGTATAAAGATTAGGAATAGGCAGAAACGGTGCAGAGTTAGGATGAGCAGGTGGAGGTAGCTCAGCTGGACAAACTGAGAGAGAGACAGCGAGCAGAAGAGAGTGGTTTTGTTCTGTTTTTGTACTGCCTTGAAACTAAGAGCCCTGTAGGTGTTAAACAGTCATTCTACCACTGAGCTACACCCAGGCAGGAAGCACGTGATTAATGGAGGATTGGGGGTTGTTTTTGAGGTGAAGGAGGCTTCAACATGCTGAAAGGATGACAACAAGCTCTACCCCGACATTCAATACCGAATCTGATTTGAAAGTGACTGAAAAGGCAAGGGCCCTGGGGAGAAACGGGGTGCGCAGAATCTAGGGCTCCTTCTGAAGGGAAGGTTGTGTGGCAGAGAAGGTGGAGCAAGGGGCAGGGGCTCAGGGCTTTGAAGGAATTTCCACGCTGGCCTTTATAGTTTCTGTGAAATGAGGAGCAATGTATGGAGAGTGAGAAGGGAGAGGGGGCCCTTCTGACCGCAGAGCGGCTAGACGCCAATCACCTGGCCCACGTGATGCTCTTCAGGTGCCCCTAGAACCCAGGTGAGGTCAGAGGCTTTGAATCCTCCGAGATAGAAGTGCTTGTGACCCGTTGTGCCTGTTTTTCCAACAGGTGCACAGCCCCGGAATAGAAATGTAGAAAATGAATAACAGAATCGAGCAAGCTGTTGGCTTCTGCGAGGTGAGTGTGATCAGCATAGCAGGGAATTTAAGGATTGTTACAGGACTGTGGGCGTCAAACCTGAAGGGATAAAGCTGCGCCCTGACCTCAGCCATGTACGAAGTACCACATAAAGTGTTTACACATGAAAATTACCTAATGTATTTTAAATGTGTCATATGGATGTAAAATATCATTGAACTGAATATGATGTAGATATAAAGTAATAAATACCTTTAAACATATATTTTATAAAAGACCTTTCATAAATACTGTACATTTTCATGTGTGTGTACAGATATGTATGCATTCTTCACAGTTTGAAGATTTAAAAGCAAAAAGTAAAACGAAAGAAATAGAAAAGTAAGGAAACAAGTTGTATAACCTACAGAATGAACATCTGCCTAACAGCACATCAGAATACCAGAAATCATAGTGAAGAGCTGTACTGATACACGTTCTTTGAAAAATTTATGACTAATAAATGACACCAATAAACGAAGTTAAGAGACAAACCACGCAATGTAATGCACATGCTAAACAGTTCTCACAGATCAATAAACAAAGAGATAGCATTCCACTAGAAAAATAAGCAAATACATAAGCAACATAACCAGAAAGGGAAATTCAGAGAACAATACACTCACGAAAATATGCATGAGCTAACAAGTACTTGTGAAATGCTGATGAAAATTAAGAAGAGATTCTATTTTTCATTTATCACATTGACCAAAATAAAAGAAAATGTTCCATTGCAAATAAACAGGGATACAGATATTTTTGTGGCATGTGGTCCCTCACTCCATTTGATGCGTATCAAGGTATATGATAGTGAGGCCACTTGGTAGCTCTGTAATTTTCAAGGAACCTCCATATGGATGGACAGTGGCTGTCTGTCCTGACCCAGTTTCCTAACTGCGAAATATTCCTTTTTCCCCATCTCTTCACCAATACATATTATTTTTTATGTCCTTCATGATAGCTGTTCTGGCTGAGGTGAGAGGGAATCTTGGTGTAGATCTGGTGTGCATTTCTCTAATAGCTAAAGACGCCAAGCCTGTTTCTGGACGCTTGCTGGCCACTTGCACTTTTGACAACTCTCTGCTCCTTGGCCCATTTAATGGTTGAGCAATTTTGTTTTCCAGCTGTTGGCTTTTTCCAGTTCTCTATATTTCCTAGGTATTAATCCTCTGTCATAGAGTAGCTGGAAGACTTTTCCTCTTCTGTAGGCTGTCTCCAGCTCATTGCTTGCTTCCTGTGCTGTTCAGAAACTGTCAGTTTCACATGGTCCCACCTGCTGGCTCGTCAGATGGTTGTCTATGAGCTTTCAGAGTGCTTCTATGGAGATCTTTGGCTGTGCCCATGACCTCAAGTGTTTTCTCTCCGTTTTCTTATAGTCATTTCAAAGTTTCAGGTCTTATGCTTAGAGCTTTGATTCATTTTCAATCAATTCCTGTACAAGGTGAGAGACGAGAATCTAGTTTCATCCTCTATATATGGGTATACAGTTTTTCCAGTGGCATTTGTTTAAGAGTCTATCTTTTTTCCAATATATATCTTTGGCCTCTTTGTCAAGAATCAGTAGCTACAGTTTTGTGGGTTTGTCTCAGTGTTCTCTAATCTCTTCCACTAATTTGTGTGTCTATTTTGTACCATGCTATTTTGTTAGTAGACTTTTAAAATAGTGATGGAGCCAGTGTTGCTTTTTTTTGCTGAGGACTACTTTGGCTATTTTGTGTTTCCACGTGAATTTTAGGACTGCATTTTCTAGTTCTGTGCAGAACACCATTGGAAAGGTGATGGTGATTGCATTGAGTCTGTACATAACCTTCAGTAACCTGACCATTTTCACAACAGTAATTCTGTCAACCCATGAACAGGGAAGGCTTTCCATCTTCCACTGTGTTCTACAATATCTTTCTTCAGTGCCCTATAATTTTCTATGCAGAGGTCTTTCACCTACCTGGCTAGATTTAGGCATGTTTTTGAAGCTATTATAACTGAATTATTTTCCTGATTTCTCTTTCAGCTACAACATGATTGGTGTATAGAAAAGCTATTTAATTTGCTAATGTACATTTTATATCCTGTTACTCTGTGGAATCTATTTATTAGAATTAAAAGTCTTTAAGTCTTCTAAGTATAGAATCATATCATCTGCAGATAGGTGTAGTTGGGGCTGGGAAGTTAGCTTAGTGATCTAAGCACCTGTTCTATTCCTGGTACCACATGCAGTGCTGGCCCCAGAACCCTGGGCATGCCGTGCCGGCCCCCTAAACTGGGCGTGGTGGCACATGTCTGTAATCCCAGCACTGGGGAGGCTGAGGCAGAAGGACCAATATGAGTTCAAGCTGCAAGGGAAGACCCTGTACCAAATGAATACATAAATAAATAAAAGATTTTTGTAAGTTAATAATATAGGGACAGTTGGATTCCTTCCTTTCCATTCATTTTTTTCTTTTTCCTAAAACACATACTAAAGTATAAAACACACAAGGAAAACAAATATAATATCACATTTGGAAGTAAAAGAGCACAAAAACATATGTGTAAATAAATGTACATATACATTTACCTTTATTAGGCACGCTTACACAGAAGAATCTTTATTGTAGCATTTCTAAATAATCACAGAAATAGGTTGGTGGTGCAAAATATAAGATAACTGATGTAGCTACAAGACATTTTTATTGCAAATATTATACGACTATACAATTCTTAGGCTCTCCCATGGTTGACCTAGAGAGATGGCCAGACAAAACATATAAAAAATAAATTTCAAAGTTATAGGACAATTCTTGTTTATAGACATAAGAATAGCTATAGATATAGATATCTATGTACATAAAGTACTTATGTCTATTTTTATGAGCATGTAGAACACTAAAATGTGGAGAGGCTCATACATCAGGCTATTGACATGTTTTCAGAGGAATAAAAGTGGACTGAACAGGAAGGGTCATTCCTTTTTTCTTTGTCAACTTTTAGATGTTCTCAAACTATGCCTCATATCACTATTTTCAAATTAAAAACTACAAATAACTCAAGAGTTAAGAAATTAGCAGATACCAGTGATAACTGATATTTTATTTTTCCATATAAGTACATAATATAGAAACATTGTTAAAATCAAAGCACATAGCACATCTCATCACTTAACAAAAAATGGCTTTGGAGACAGGTTCCAATTTGCACCTATATAGTTTCTGTCACCATAGAACTCAGACATGCCCAGGCCTGTGCTGGAAAAGGCTCATTTGCATGAGGGAGGGAGGGAGGAAGAAAGAGACAGAGAGACAGAGACAGGGGCAGAGAGACAAAGAGAGAGACTAAAAGGCCTCCTTAAAAAAAGAAAATCAATGTTGCAAAAGGTGAGGTGGCTTTGAGTACAATGTAGAAAAAAGTTGGACACCCTGGCATCTACTGTTCTGCCCTCAGGTTTCCTCAGTCTGTACCTGGGTTCTAGGACCACAGGGAGTCAATTCATTAAATTAAGCGACTCAACACAGACTGTCTCTGAGATGCTGGGAAGGCAACAAACAAGGATGGACAATGAGGTGGGTGTGGCACGACGGGGTTTCAGGGTCTGATCAGGGAACGCCCTGTGTCAACAGCAGCAGCAGGGTCATACACTTGGCAGTGGGGGGCATCCTGCCAGCTCTGGTAGCTGTATCAAGTGTCTGAGGCTCCTCAGGGAAGCAAGATGCAAAACAGCAGGAGGGGTCACTTTAATAAAGAGTGTTGGAGGAGACAGAAAAGCCGAGTGTTCTGCCTTATTCATTTCCCATTACTGAAAATGTTTCTCCACGTTTCTGTGGGCTTCTCAGCAATCTTTTAAGTAATGATACCAGTTCATAATTACCTGTCGCATCATGAAAATAGTATAGTATGCAGTTTACTAAGCTCTTCGTTCTTGTTGTTGTCTTACTGCTCTTTTAGCCCATTCAGACTGCCATAATAGAATTAACAGAAGGACACAGAGTGGCTTGTACATGTTAGAAATGTATTTTTCACAGTTCTGGAGACAGATAGTATACCGCAAGATCAAGACTTCCGCAGATTCAGTGTCTGGAATCTCTCTCTTTAGTTCATAGAAAAGGCCTTCTTGTTCCCCTCCTTGGTAGGAAGGTAAAGCTCTTTCGGGGCCTTCCGTCCCCTCCATGAGGGCTGTAATCACTGCCTAATCACTCCCTGTACATGATTCCAGGTCCTGCTACCACCCTCAGAAGTTACAGTTTCAATTTATGAAAGTGGAAGTTGGATCAAGACTTTTAAGACCATAGATAGTATCTACCGCTACGTGAATTCATACAGTTTTATTTGAACATCTGATTACTTTCTGAGAATAAATTTTCATATGCTGGATAGTGCTAAGGGTCTGAGCATTTGCGTGGGCATGAGGATATATCACCATATTATTTTGCCATAATAACAAAGGAATTTGGTAAGCCATCAGCAACGTTTGAGTTACCAAATGTGTCTCACAAAGTGAGCTGGTGGATGTTGTCTTTTACAGTGAGCAATATTTGCTGAGTATACTCTCACAAGCCAGTCCTGTGAATGTAGGTGTGTAATCAACAAAACTGACAAAATTCCCTGCCGGCATGAAGCTCACAGACAGGGGACCAGGCTGGTCTGCTACACACACAGCCCTTGTCTCCCTGTGCTGCTCCAACTGCGTGGCCTTGGTCACCTAGGAAGGTGACTCCTCGCCTCTGTTGCTTTGCTGGCTGGCATCCTGCTGTGTGAATTGTTTATTTTCATCTTTTTTTTTTGCATGTAGTAAATGAATGCTTACTGTAAGGGTTCGTGGAAGCTTCAGAGATGTTGCTCTCTGAGTTTCCAAATGGCCTCCTTCATTATTGTTATTCAAAGAACTCACAGCTAAGAAAAATCCAGCTGGCCCTGGGCCCCATTTCCCTGTGGGGACACTTTCCATTTACCAGGGGCCCTCTGGGAGAACCTGTCTTTCTCTTCTTTACCAATGAAGGAAGGTCCTGTCACAGTGGTTGATTTTCTAGGACAGTGTCCTCTCTCGGGGCCTCTTTAGTCTCTACCTACTGGAGAAGAGCCACCTTTTGGGTCACCTCGCCCCACCAGGCCCCGTGACCCTCTCAATTCTCCAGTCCCCAGCGTCTCTGCAGAGCTGGGTGTGGGCCAGGCAAAGTCTTTCTTTCTCAGCACATGCAGATCTCCAAGACTGTAGTCCTCCTTTCTCCCGTCCCTCTGACCTCTGTTCTCACAGCCCAGACATGGGGCAGAAGAGGCCCACTGTGAGCAGCTCTCCTGGAGTTTCCCAGAGACTAGTCATTTGTCACGTGGGGTGTAACTCTTTCCCGTCTGCTGACTTAAGTTATTTTGTTGCTGTTTTTGCACAGGTATTCATCTCTCATTATGCAGCCAAATCCACCAATCATTTCCTTTCTTGTCTTCTTTCACTCAAGAGCAAAGAAACAGGCACAATAATAAGTTTTATAACCGTGATTTGTGCAAAGATGTGATGGGCAGTGACATTTCCTGTCATGATTTCCGTTATCTAAAACTTCTTGCCATCAAATTTTAGTATGACCATAGGGTATTAAGTACAGTACTTTTTGTTTCAAAAAATCTAGCTGAGAATACTGAGCAATAGCTACTCAATAATTATTGTTTTTTAAAGAGCATCTCTTGTTATGTACACTATCTTGCTACAGTCATTTCACAGTTTCCATGGAGAATTGGAACAAGGATCCCCTTCAGACACCAAAATTCAGATGCTCCAATCCCTTGGGTAATGTGGCATAGTTTTTGCACATAACCTGTACAATCGGTTACATAGCTGCCTCGTAGCCAACAAAACCAGATTTCTGGATCTATCAGTCGCAGACACTCAGCTATCTCTCTGTGAATCCCACAGCTTTCCCCATCACAGCAACACATACCAGTTGACAGATTTGAAATATCCACACTCTGCCTAATAAGTGCAAACTTCAACAGAGAGCGACTCCCCCTGAGAGAGAGGAGGGGAGAATTAGGAGTTACGGTGAAGGAGGGTAGACAGGGAAGTGTGAGCGATGAGTACTATTCTGGTATTGGGTGATGGCTTCATAAGTGATCATATTATTGCACTTTTAGCATACGTATATAGTAGTGTCTTCTTTAGGAAGTTTCAAATCTCATTTAAAAACATTAAACCAAAATAATCTTTTGGCACATTTCAAAGAACATGAACATTGGATTAACAATTTCTTTTCCTTCTACCTTGTCTTATTCTACAGTGACCAAAAACTTAGCAAAAGCAGTCCAAGACTCTCCTGATAATCCTCTTGTGCTTTGTAGAAGGACTGGGAATTATTGGGCCTAGATTTAGAATTGATTTGCTCAGGAAAGTAAAGCAAATACCTTTCTTTTAAGGCTGGCTTGCTTTTGTCCAAGTTCCCAGAGGCAAAGAAAGAAAAGCAGTTAAAAGCAGCCTGTCACACTGCTACCAACTCACAATGCTGCCCTGAAGGCCCAGAACCACATTCTACTTCTCCTGTAGTCTTGCACTTAGTAGGTGGACAATTGGTGTTTGTAAATCTGCCCATGAGTGGCTAAGTTGGGCCTCATGATTTCCATGGAGATTCTTAAATGTCGCTCCTCTTGAAATGTGACTATGCTTCTCAACCCACGAGCAATTTCATAATGAACCACCCACCCACGAAAACAATCTTGCATGAATATCCCCTGTGTTCCCCAAATCCTTTGTGACCTATGGACACAATTGCTAAATATGAGTCATCGTTTGACCGCGGCTCCCACACAATGGGTATTTTTAATGCTCCAGCATTTCCTGAAGTCGAGCTCTCAGGAAATGGTTTTTGCAATAATGACCTCACCCTGCCTGTATTCCCTTACCCCTCACAGAATCCCAGAATAGCTGAACAGGTGTCCAAATACCTAAAAGTTCCTGAGAAGCTTAAGAACCTGGCTTCTGTTTCCTATCAGAGTCACGAGGTTAAACTCTTATCCTTTGCAGCCCAAAGGAATGTGTCTGTAAACCTAACCCACCCATGTTTGTTCTTTATTTTTATCAAGAGAGTTTATTCTCAAGGCCAACGATGAGCCCCAGACACCAGATCTAAACCAATATAACACAATGTTTAAAGCTTTAGACTCTGGGGTTCAACAGCCCTGGAAACCAAGTGTTGTTTCTGCCACTGGGTTTGTAGTTTCAAGTCAATCATTTAGTCTTTCAGAGCCTCAGTGTGCACATTTGAGAAATGGAAATACTGGGGGCAAAACCTACGTCTTAGAATGTAGTGGAAATCAAAGAACACTGCCTGTGTGGACTGCTCACCCTCAGGCCTGATACAGAGTAACTATGCAAATATCACTGAGAGTCGCTGTAATGTCTTTTTCCTGTCTCTCAGGCCTGGGCAGTTTTGTTGGGCATTTTTAACCCCATATGGGTCATTACTACTGCTTAGAATCTTTAGATCCCCAGTGTCATTCATCAGAAACTCACCAACCAACACACAAAACACGAAAGGACACCAGGCAACCTCCAATAAGCAGAGACAGCATGGGAGACCAGAGGTGGGAGTGGGGCTGGGTGAGAGTGAGGGACTCTGAGAGGCCCCAGAGCAAACAGAGAAGCTGCCCCAACAGCATGGCTTCCTACTCTGAACCCTCATGGTGGAAGTCCAATGTCTTACGAGACTTCTTCAAGAAGAATCCCAACAGCAAAACAGGATCATAAAAATGACAACTTGACTACAAAAAGCGGTCCTCTGACACTCTCATCAGACCATCTGACAAGCTTCCCAGAGGATTTTCTGCAAGTCCCTTCTAACAAACACAACACAGACAGAGAGGCCACTCAGGAGAATGTCCCCAATGTCACCACACTGCAATTTCCTTGGAAATCAGATTAGAAGCGACCCAGACGCCAGGCCAAAGGTGAGACACAGGTATCCTTGAGCCACCAGCGGTCAGCCGGATAGAGGAACATAAACAAAGCTGCCCGGAAAGTGGTTCAGGGGCACAGACAGGAGGAAAAGTCTCCGCTGGCAGTTCTGGGAAACACAAAAGCAGTCAGCAGGCATGGGCCTGGGGCCATCAGCAACCGTTGGCTCAGGCTGAGTGAAGGCAGCTTTCTGTGAACACAACGTGAGAGAGCTGGCCCCTCAGAGGCTCCTGCTCCCAGCAGGTTAAAGATCAACAACAAAAAGATACGAATCTCTCTGCTAAACGGTATTTCATGGCCATCAAATGGCCATCACAGGCTCATCAAAGGAGCAGCCCATCTATGTCAGCTGGTGGGAGATGTCCCCGATAATTTAGGCACGCTGGCTGTCCCTCGGAGAGGACATAGTCTCTAGGGTCTTTCTATGTATGAAAGTGAAACTTTGCATAATAAATGGTCCATGCATAATCTTTACTTGGTATAATTCTTCTGGCCACAATAACGAGTATTACCCTTTGCTCTAATTAAGGGGGAGATAAAGCAGCTAATACTGCTATAAATCAACAAACAGGATTCATATGTTGTACAAAAAGTCCTGCAGATGCCCTCGGGACACCTGCTCCAAGTGACTGCAGCGTGCCATGTCAGCCCTCTGGGATTTAGTTTATTCATCTATAATCCTCTCTTTAAGGGGATATTCAGGTGTTCCTTTGAATACTCCTACTCTAAGTTCCTGTTCACTTCTCTTAATTTTTTTTTTAATCAAGCCTTAGCATGCATGCAATAAAGAATACAACTCAGCGTGGTGTATATACTTAGAAGTTTAGACTTTTCAGGGAGTGGAAGGTGGATATGTGGTGATAATAATTTTTTTTCCTTTTCTGGCATCAAAGGACCTGTTAGGGCAAATGTCCTGGCCAAAGGCACAGAGCCATATCAGTTGGATCGCTCAGGTCAGAGCCTGAGTCCTGACTCAAGGTGTTTACATGGTAAGCAAGACTCCAGTGGATTTGGTGAGCTCAAGGAGCAGCTCCTCGTGGTGACCACCAGGAAGCTTGAACCAGGGACCTGAGAAGATGGAGGAAGCGCAGGTCACTGGAAAATGTAGAGAAAAGAAGAGTATATGCATGTGTGGGAAACAATAATTCCCTTTGAGCACTCAAGAGCGGCCATAATTGAACACCTATTGTCTCTCAGGTGCTTCGCTGTGACTAACCATTGCATAGAGAGCTTAACATGGATTGTTTCTTTTAATCCTCAGAAAACTCAGGCATCCAATAGTTTTATTGTCCCATTTTATAGAGCAGGGAACTAATTCTCCAGGAAAACTGCTCTTCCTAAGTTACAGACAGGAAGTGGCAGACCTGGGATTTGACACTAAGACCACAGCCTCTACCATGATATGATTCAGTTTCCCACAGGTAGCTCCACTGAGCCCTGCCACCAAGCCCCACCCTACCCCAGGGAATCCCATACCCAGGCAGCTATGGCCTTCCCCACCTTTATTGGCTCAGCCATGAACTTGATGTGGCCTTCACCTCACTGCTATCCAATCGGTCCTTCCCGACCTGAGTCAAATACAACTTCTTCCCGGCTATTGCATCCCACGCCAAGGAGTCTCCTCCAAAATCACTTAATGGTGGCCTCTGCCTCCTTCCCCCGAGGTCTTCACTGTTTTCTCAGATGTGTGCCTCACTCATTGAATCGTTCAATGACATTCACATTCATTGTCTTTTCTCTCCAAATATTAGAGGGCAAGAAATGTGTCATGCATTTCTTTTGCACCTCCCAAATTATCATAATAAAGATTAGAAACAAAATATTGGCGCTCTGTACTGCAGATATAAAACTGATATCATAGGAATTACAGCCACTCCCCATATTTGTTGGCTAAGTTCTTATTCTCATTTATTTCCAAGCACTGGACCCATGCTCCCTGAGAATGAATTAATTGCCTTTTAAAAGACTTTTCCAAGGCTGGGCATATAGCTTAGGAGGACAAGCACCTGCCTGGTAAGACATGGTCCTGAGTTCAATTCCCAGCACCAAAAAAAAAAAATTCCCCTTTCTACAACCATAATATTTTCTGTCCACTATTTCTTTACTGAACTATGAACTGTGTGCATCTATATATGCAGATATATATATATATATATATATATATATATATATATATATATTCTGATAAAGCAAAGGACACTAAATAGAACCCTGCTGCATCTTGCCTTAAGCAAGCTCTCTGGATGGAGTTGACCAGCAAGCCCTCCTGGGAAATGAGCACCATTCTTGGGCCACTATGCAGCCTGATGTGTCCACACTCTTGAGAGAGAAGACTTTAATTGCAGTCATGAGGTAGCATCCACCCCTGCTCCCTCCGGATTGCTTGTTTGTAGTTGGAAGTGGCTGAACGGGTTCTGCAGGATTTTCTTGTCCCTTGTTGAGCATGAAGCCAGAAAAGAGAGTCCTGGGTTAACTCAGCTGTAAAGAGGACCCTCCCAAGGTCACACCAGAGTGACTGCACCATCATGTGAGGCAGTGGGGAGGGGGTGTTTCTGGATGTGACAAAGGAGAGGAACAGATTGCATCTGTGTCACACTGCACACTTGGCAGGACAAAAAGTGGGGAGAAGGCAGCAGTGGAGAAAGCCGGGCTCAACTTGATCTCTTGCAAGTCTTTGGCAAAACACAAAAGCCCACTTTTAAAAAATAATTAGACTTCTGACCTTTGTTTTATCCCACTGCCAGCTGGCTAGATATTGCCAAGAGATATCTGATAAACTCAGTGAGCCAGGCAGTCCCAGGTCATCTTGAGATAAACATGTGACAGCAGGCCACAAAGGCACAGTCTGCCACATCCTCAGCCCACTGGTGGCCTCGGGCACCACTCTGTCATGACACACGGGGCTGCACCACTGAAGAAACCCCAGTAGCTTCCCATACTTTGGCCGTCTGGGAGAATGACAAACACATATGCAGCGCGCCACCACACGGTGAGGCCACGCAGACAAAACCACAGCATCAGGAGCCTGTTTCCGCCTGATACTTCCAACCTTGATGGGCTCAAGAGCAGATTGTCTAACATGATGAAATAAACATAAAAGCAAACCCTTTTTTTTTTAAAGCGACCACAGTGGTTACTTGAATGAAAAATACCAGTTCTCATAGCCCTCCCTAGATAGATCTGATGAGACTCTCCAGCCCTAGGGCGCCCAAGCCTATCTGCACGGTAAGTTCTCAGGGCCATTCTGCAGCCCATTCTGTGGTGGGCTACCCTGAGGAGCTAGGATTGTAGCCAGGCTCCAGATAAATGATGATACCTTGACTCAGAGTTGGGCCGAGAACCGTCACCATCAGCTCTCTGGTCCCTTTGTTCTTGACTCTGTAAAGCCAACCCTTAGTGGGTATTTGTTAAATGTCAGTGAACAGAATTGAAATTTGTGGTGTGACTGCCCAGTGTCCATGTGGACAGCCACACTCTTCGGAGGACTCAGTAAGTTTGATGTTGGTCACATCCACTGCAACCTTGCAACTCCTACTCCACATTCAAAATTGACTACCAATCTGACCAAAAATTGTTATTTCAGAGTTTCCAAGCTACCTAGACCTCCTTTAGCCTGACTGAAGGTCACATGATCACTTAACCACTTTTTTTCCTCGAGAGGAGAACTTCTGTGCCAAGTCGCAGGGCTTCCACCTGATCAACCTAGTTTTGCTCATTAAGTTTGGCTGGTGACACTTGTGGGCACTACACAGGCTGAGAAAGGATATTTTTGCAGGCCATGCAGAAGAGTACGGAACATAAACATTGCATCTCATTACAAAATCCTGAATGAGCAAAACGTTCTGGTCCGAATGCCATGATTAGATAGGCACCTGCAACGCCCATTAACTTCCAAGGGAAATTGCAGGCAAACGTGGGCCCGTCTGCCACCTGTCCTTACACTTCAGCAAGTCCAGCGACCTCTATTTCTGCATTAAGCTAATTTCCAAAATAGCTTCCATGATAGCTATTGCTCCAGACTTTTAATAATTACCTGAGGTTGGACTCTTTCCAACATGCTGTAAAATACGCTCCACCTGCAATTTTTCTAAGGTTTCAGGTGAACCTTTGACCACAGCCTGAACAGCGTCCTTCTGAAAGACGGGTCATTTTCAATGCTTTCAGGAAGAGCCCCATGCCCCTCCCTCTCCCATGAAAGAGAGTGAGGTGTGACATTAACCCATCCACTCACAAACAGAAAATGCATGCGTGAGGACAATAGTTCTAAGGTGAGCAAAGTAGCAAGATTGACATTGGAAGACTGAGAGGAAGGACGCAGTCTGTGAGGAGAGAGTGTTAATTCGCCCTTTGTCCCAATCCATGACAATCCACTGGCTCAGTGTGTCCCACAGTTTATCATGTGGAGCCCAGAAAGTCTGTGGTTCAAGGTAGGGGCTCCAAGGAGCGTGGGAAAGAACTACAACCAGAAACATTGTTGTGCCTACAGGAGGCCCCATGGGGCTATGGTGACAGTGTAGCTCCCAAAGCCACAACATATTCAAGCAGATGGCCTCATCTGATCAGGGAGCAACGAGGCAAGCAGAAGTGACTGGGTACTCAGGATGGGCTCAGGGGCCTGGGGAGAACCCTCTGTTCAAGTGTGTCTTTACTGCACAAGTTCGAAAGATCCCAGAGTCCCTTCACGAGAGTCTAGCTCCTTTGTGGATCTGGACTGTGACAGAAAAGTACTATGAAGAGGATCAGAGGGTGAAGAACTAAGTCCACAGAGAGACAGCTAGCTGTAAAAGGATCCCAGTGGGCCCAGAAGATCTCTCCAGAAAACCGCAGTGCAGATGAGAAAGGAAATTTAAATAAGTGACCCTTTGCATGAAATGAAAAGTTTTCTCCCTCTATACCCAACAACGTTAGAATTAGTGGATGGAGGCTATGCGCCCAGTGCTGGCCATGCAGTGACAATAGGATTTGCCAATCCTCAGCAGCAGCTACCTCAGGAGACCACAGCCAGGCCGCAGCAAAGCACAGGAGGGACAGATGTGACAAGTCCCTTGGAAAGGAGTAGGAAGGATTTCTTTCTTTTTCCAACATGCAAACTGTCATGTGACACCAGGTACATTTGGGGGAGCGCTAGAGTCAGAATATTCACAGAAGTCGTGGGACAAGGAGGAAAAGGTAAGCCTGAACCAAAAACACAGTCCTGCCTTCATCTTATCAGGTGGGATAAGTGGTTAATCAGAAGCCAAGGCAGCTAGCGAATTATGCATGTATGTGCAATTCTGATATCTGTATAATAAAGATATTTAGATATGAAACTTCTAAGAAGTGGAATTATCTTTTGATTCAGATATAACCAGGACAGCTTTGCCACTCAGCAAGGTGGCAGGGAGGGAGCTTCAAGGGCAGCACGGAAAGCACTTCAGAGATCGGGTTGGAGCACGCATGCCCAAGACTGACCTCGCCTCCCAAGTGCTTTTGTTTCTACGGAAATACTCTTGAGAGGGATGACATTTAAAATCATCAACATTTCAGAACGAAGGAGATTCCTTCCTGTGGCAGATGGGATCTAGGCTGGAGGTGTCACGTGTTAGTGGTGGTGAGAAGTAAGGCCAGCAGAGGAAAAGTGAAGTCCAGTCTGGCAGAGGTAGGACTTTAGAAGCATCCACCATGAATCCCACAGGTATTCCCTGGCCACCAACAAGATGCAAGAGAGTGTGGCAGGCATTTGGGGAGGACACAGTGATGTGTAAGCGTGCAAATGCTACCCTCAGCTAGCTCAAGACTGGTGCAAGAAATAGCACCGATCTAACGGCACATAGGATGAAATGAGCCACGTGCCATGAATGCCCATAAGGAACCACAGCGTGGACACTAGCCAGTAGCGCCTTACATCTAGGAGAAGTTCAGAAGCATGACACACCATTCAGTGTTTCAAATCCAATGGCATATTCATGGAGGCATAACAAGTGTGGGAGAGCTTCAGAGATGGGTAAGGTCACACTGGGAGATACACGGTGGAAGGAGGCGTATGCACAGTCTCAGAAAAGAAAAATATAGTCTTTGCCAGCTAAGTTCATCAGACGGCAGCCGGACCACTGTTGAAAGTATCCAAGGTCCTGGAATGCTGGTTATGGAACAAAAAAAATTCAGAAGCATAGATGCAGCCTAATTGTAGCATTGCACAATAGCCCTGATTTCTGATTTCATAATTACACAAAGAGGTACAATCCAAGGGACATTGGATGATTTTAAATGGCAATAAAAGCACTCTTTGCCTTGGTACGATTGCGAGGATTTCAGGGCCAGCCCAGGTCCCATCTTTTCCAGTGCCAGTGTTATCAGAAGCTTCTACCATGTATGCGCTAAATCAAATTGGAGAACTAGGTAGCAGCGGGGGTAGGGAATCTAAGGAAGGGCCTAGTCCTGAGAAAGAAGAGTAGGAATGTTCCTCATTAAGCAGGTTGGATTTCAAGAGCAGGGGATACAAAGACTGGTGGTGGTCTTAGCTCAAAGGATATGCATATGTGCAGGGCCTTCATGTCCTACTACAGAGAACTGCCTGAGTTGGCAAAAGTGAGAATTGGGCCAGGGAGATAGCTCAGTGGATTAGGTGTTTGCCTGGCAAGGTCCTAAGTTCAATCCCTGGTACCGCAAAAAAAAAACAAAAAGAGTGAGAATTGATGTCTGATGCTCACTTCTTTATTTCTGGTAAAACACCCATACTTTGTGTGTGTGTGTGGGGGGGTCCTCAGGGTGTTCAAGGTCTCACTACCAGATCAGACTCGTAGTGATCTGGCTGTTTACAGCCTCCCAAAAATTCACAGACACATGCACCACCACACCCAGTCTCAATTGCCATCTCAGCTGCCCCAGGGGTGGGGTCAGCACGGCAGGCCCAGGGATCGAACCCTGGACCCCTGTGACTGCTTGCAGGTGCTTTAATCCACTGAGCTATTTGGCTGACCCAAAGTTGAGAAGAACTTTTTTTTTGGCTGGCTCAGGCTGCCTTAAGTGCAGGTCAAGTAAGGCTTGTGAAGCTGGGGACTGAACCCTAGTCCCCTGTGCTTGATTATGTTTGTCTGAATAGGCACCTAAATAGCTGAGCTAAGCCAAAGGACTCCCAAATGAAACTCCCACACTTCTGCCCCACATGTAACAACACTACTTGAAGTCTGGAGCTTTTATCCCCAGTGCCATTTTTGTCCTGTAATCGTATTCTCCTGGTCTGTGATTGTATTCCATTCTGCAACTAACAGACAGAGATAATAATGCTTAGGATGTTCCAGACACATGTCCAAGTACTGCCTGTACCAGATCACATTAAGTACAATTATTACCAGCAGTTCACAGATAAGAAACCACTGTACAGGGCTGGGGATGCGATTCGGTGGTAGAGCACTTGCCTAATAGGCATGAGGCCATGAGTTGGATTTCCAGCAGTGACAAAAGAAATAAAGCCACTGCACAGGATATGGAGAATTGTAACAAAGGGTGCTCCACCAGTAACTAATATTGGTAGGATTTGAATCCATGAAGCTGGGTCCAGAGTCCACATTCTAAAGCCGGTGTTTCCTTCTCCAAAGTTCTTCATGAACAGTGATCTCTGTGGCTGGGTGAAGAAGATCCAGGAAACAAGATGACAAAGGACACTATTCTGTACCTGAGCGACTGACTTGGTCGATACCTGGTAGGAACCATTTTGCCAGTGGATCACAGCTACAGTGTTTTCAGGAGTGGCTTGATACCAAGTAATTCTTCTAGCTTTTATTATTTTTGACAATTGAATTTATTTAAAAAGCTACATTCTAGAAAGCATTTGAAGTTGGAAAGATTACACTGTGGATTCTGAGAGGAGACAATGGCTGGGTCATTGAAAGAAGAAGTGTGATAATGGAGAGCAACCAAAAAGGAAAGGACGTGTCCCGGCAGGACAAAGGGAAGTGGAACCAACCAGTGAGGAGGGGCATTTCAATTGGTTTGCCCCATTCAAATAATGAGAGAGAGGTCCATTCTCCCAGGACTGGGAGACCTGGTTGACCTGGGAGGCTGAGGCTTCTCAAAGAGGTCCACCGGGATGCCGAGACTGAGTCCTGCCAATGAACCACAGGGGCCACTTTGTGTGAGACCAGAAGAAAAGGCACCAGGGAAGTATGCACAGCCTGCGAGCTTTGAGGAGAGGGCAGGGGTGGCCAAAGTTCAGGAGGTCATGGTCTGCTCATCTCACCGCCTGCACAGCATTTACACATAATCTACCATGAGGAGACTTCTGTGACAGGTGGTGGCTCTGTCTTCCTGAGCAAATTCTATTCTGAAGCAAACTGTATTTTACTTTCTAGACAGAGCCTCACTATGCAGTCCAGGCTAGCCTTGAGCTCCCTTTGTAGCCCAGGACGGTCTTGAACTCACGACAATCCTCCCATCTCAGCCTCCCGAGGGATGGGATTATAAGAGCATGCCAACGCGCGTGGCTGGTCCTTCTGTCTTCATAGAGCTGACAGACTAGTAGACAATAGACCCACGAAATGAGTAATGCAGCCATGTATTTCCTCTTTCTGGTGAGTGTGCAAAACTAGAGGACTGGAAGGGACTTTCTGATCAAGAAAACCCAAGTTTGTGACTTTTAAAATGCCATCTTACAAAATGAGAGAAAGCTGCCCCCTGCAACAGTGGTATCATGGAGTGAGGAAGAAGAAAGCTTCAGGAAAAAATCTAGAGCTTGAGTCTCCAGAGAGCCCAAAAAGTGAGAACTGAAAGGAGGCCATGGCCTCTGGGTGGCCCTGGCAACGTGAGGGAGCTGCATCTGCAGCCTACAGGGGGATGAGCCTGCCCAGGGTTGCCAGGTGAGAGCTGGTGGTTGGAAGTGGGCGTGGGCCACTTGGCCCAGCAGAGCGAAAGAGGCTGAATCTGGCTGGGTTACTTCAGGCCCCAGCTCACTGGAGATTCTCTGTTTCCATCTGTCCTCCAGCCCAAGACAGGTACACCCAGCTCTGTGGAAATCACAATGGGAGACGCGCCTCCAGGGGGCTTTCTCACAAAATTCTCCCAGCATCCCCTTGACACTCCTCCCTTGGGCCTCCGCTTCGCCCTCCCCTCAGCCTCTCCATGATGACCGCTCCTTGTTTCTCACTGAGATGGGGCCACCAGGTAAAGATGTCTTTGCCTTCTCTCTT
>PVKN010012817.1:0-20448 GCA_004027915.1 Capromys pilorides
TGAGTTCACTATATAAGTAGCCCAAGCTAGCCTCAGACTCATGGAAACCCTCCTGCCTCAGCTTCCTGAATAGTGGGATTACAGAAATATATCATGACTCATGGGTCAAATCTTGAATCAAGTTCATGAGAGAAAATCTGTAGTTTTGGCTACTGAGGTCCTGAACCATTTAAAAGAAGAGTTATCCCTTTTACAAATAAGATGGGGATAAAGAGATGGAGAGAGGAAGGATGGAAATAAAAAGATTAAGATGTGTAATGTGCATGTACCAGCTCCCATGAGCAATGTAATCATTATGTCTTACAAATGTGGACCAATAAAAGTTTTAAAAAATAAAAAATAAGTTAGCACTGTAATCATCCTATATAACTTTACCGTTATTGTGAACACACTATTTCTATTTCCATCTGTTATTGGTTATTGCTGGCAAAAAGAAAATTTATTCATTTGTGTGATTACCTTGTATCTACCAACCTTAAACCTTCTTTTCCTGTTACTTGCATGAGAAATGACTGTTGGATTTTGTCATATGGTGAACTGACTAATGGAGTTAATTAGGTATCTATTTTTCCTGCTGCAGAACCATCTTTCTGTCCTGCAGGAAATTACACAGGGGTGGCCTCAAGCTCTGTCTGAACACTCACATTCACATACATACTCTTCTCAAAGTTATTAGTAAAGAGGTCTTGTGCCAGATAGATGCATTATTTTTAACTTTTATTTGATTTTTGTGTGTGTGTGTGGACTTTGGAATTGAATCCAAGGCCTTCAAACTAAGTCACACCCTCAGCTCTTTTTTATTCTTTATCTTAAGACAGAGTTTTAATAAGTTGCTAAGTTGTCCTGGCTGGGCTCAAACTCATGATCCTTCCTCCCCAGCCTCTCAGGATATCCAGATTACAGATGTGTCTGTCCTTCCTCCGCCCCCTCCTGTCCAGCTCTGTTTGACTTTAAAGGTGTATGTTTAGCCAGCAAGATAGCTCAGTGGCTTAATAGCCTGCCTGGCAGGCTCAAGGTCCTGAGTTTGGTCCCTGGTTAAAAAAAAAAATCGAAGTTATTAGGAAGGAATACAAAAATATTCTCTTAAAATAACATTAATCTTTTCTCCATGTGCTCTTATATTCTTTATTTTTATTTTTTATTTTTTTTGCAGAACCAGGGATTAAACTCAGGACCTTGCATCCACCAGGCAGGCACTTGTGCCACTGAGCTATCTCCCTGGCCCCTATTCTTTCTTTTAATATTATATTTTCTGTCCTTTCTCCTTAAGGCTTGCCATGAGGTCAACTAATTTGTTGGTTTTTTCAATTCCTAAATTTTTCCCTAAATGTATATTAATCTCTTACAATTTGTTGGAGACCACAACTCACAATGGCTAGTTTTACATATTTTCCTAAGGGAAGAATGAAGCTTGAGAGTATTGGAATTACCCTTTTGAGATTCTCCATTATTTCATTAGGGGTGAATCATCCTCTCCCACCTACTAAGACTGAGACTAAGACTAAAGATGCTCCATGGCAAAATCCTTCTCAGTGTAAAATCACTTTTGCCCTTTAAACCATTCAATAATTCCCTCCTCAATCAATAAATGCCAAAGTTGCCTGCCTTATGGCCTTTCATTCCTTGTGAATAACGGTTTATCTGCATCCCTGGTGTAGTGCCATTTTAATATCTTGCTCTCTGTTTCTTTCTCTCTTGTTATATGCCATAACATCTCATAGGAGATTGGAGACTCACCACAGGGGGCTCCAATATAATGTGTTCCCCCATTGTCTGATGTTTCTATTAATTTTATAGCTTTTGCCCTATAAAGACGTAAGAGTTCTATTTTTCCTCTTTTTATTGGAGTCCATGTCATGTATTGTGGGGGAAAAGATTCTTCTAGCTACAATTTAGAAAGCTGGAAGCACTCTCACAGTTCCATGTGTCCCACACAGGGGCTGTGTTCCCAACAGCTTCCCACAGTATTTTCCTCCATAGGAACAGCTCTTTGCCACGTCACATCCTATTAGAGGCTCTAGGTGAACCCTACCAGACAAACTTTCCTAAAGGCTCCTTGAGGCCTAGTATCTGCTGCCCAGGAGGCTCTGGCATCTGCCACTTGTATGATCACAGTGGTACTGGAAGTCCACTGTTCCCAGAGAAAGGCACCCCTCTGCTGCCACAGTCCAGGCTTCTTGGTACTCAGTCCCCATCCCTGGGATGGCGTTTAGAAGCACACAGCCTGCTGGAACAAGTCAGCATTGTCCCCACTGACATCTCCAACTTGCTCCCTGGACATGGTCAATAGCTGCAGCATGCAGGTCATGTGTTCCCCATACCCTTAGTAGCTGGCCCCAGGCTCTGCTTCCTTAACATGCAATATAGGCTACAGGGAGTGAGCTTAGGCTCCATGTATTATCATCAAATACTGTCATCAAAGTGGCCACCTAGCAAGGGCTCCTTGCTTCCTGCTCTTGGGCATTGAGGTCAGTGCCCGCACCCTCCCCTCTGTCCTCAGCCTGTCATTTTTAGTTTACGGAGGCACTGGTCCTACCTCCAGGCAGAGCCTGGCCCTGCCACACAAAGCGTGTTCTTAAAATTCCTTATGGATTAATCCACCTTTGTCTAAACCCCATAAAAGCACAGGTTTGCCTTCTGCTCCAAGCTGCTCTGTAATTTCCCCTACAGCCTGCTGAAAAGAACCCGGCGATGCAGCAGCAGCTGCCCCAGGGCCACGGCAGCCACTTCAAAGACTGCAGGGCTGTAATTAGTGGCACTGTGCGCATGGGCATAGGCACTGCCCACGCTGGGAAAATCTTAGAACCAGAACAAAGACGCCTGATCTTGGCCCTGAGTCACTGGCATCACCAAGCAGTTGTGGGGGGGACCCCCAGAATTCTGCAGGAATGGAACGTATCTGCCCCACCACTCCTGAGACAATGCCAGTGTCTGAGTTGGCATGCTAGGTCCTGGACACCCACATGAGAAGGGGCCTTGCTGCCATCAGGGCCAGCTGGGGAGCTCTCAGAAGGACCCTAAGAACAGAAAGGAGAGAGGAGCAGGTATCAGGGCTGGTGGGCCCAGGAAACTCCAAAGAACAGTCTCTAAAGCTAATCTCCACCACAGCTGAGCTCTCTCCTCAGCTGGAGATGGCATCTCCTTCCCATACCATGATCACGTCAACCTCTGTACATGTCTGTGTTAAGATATCCTATGAGGACATAGGAGAACCAAGGCTCCCTATGAACCCCATTTTCCTTAAGCACCTCTTCCAAGAGATGCACTAGAGAGCCATAAGACAGATTGTTGTCCTGAAGACTGTTTTCAATCTTTCTATAAGAAAAACAAAGTTGTGGGCTCAGTGGTCTAAGTACCTGTCTTGTATGCACAAGAACCTGGTTTTGATCCCTGTGGCACCATATGCCATGCTGGCCACCAAAACTTGGCATGGTGGTGCATACCTGTAATCCCAATGCTGGAGAGGCTGAGACAGGATCATTATGAGTCTGAGCTGTGTAGTGAGACTCTTTACCAAATACATAAGTAAGTAAATAAATAAATAAACAAACAAACAAATAAATAAAAGATTTTTTGAAAAGCTGGACTGAAGGCCAACGCTGCAGTGACTCAAAGGCCTGTATACCCACTCTTGAGGGCTTCAACTACTCAGGGCAGTACTCTTCTGATGGCCACATCCTGGGCAGAGCCCCAACAGCAAAGACTAGTGTAGGGACCATTGGCCCACTGTGTAGCTCTACACCAAAATCATGTACCACACAAAACAAAGCACTGTGCTCAATTTGAAAGCTGTCCCACTACCACCTGCAAGGCCTCTGAGTTGTTCCAGACCAGACCTAGGACCTGACTCAGAAACCCAGAGGCTGGCCAGGTGCCTGCAATGGTGTAATGGGGTGGTGGGGGCCACAGCTGTTTGTAACTAGGAGGTGGAGCCTGGTTGGAGGAAGCAGTCACTGGGGTGATCCAGAAGCATTAGTTTCTCTCCAGGAATACTCCCTTTGCCTTCTGCTTCCTGTCCCCTATGAGGTGAGCTACTCCCTACTCCCCTGTTCCTGCCATGTCAGAGCTTGGCCACTGTGTTACAGGAGTGACAGGAATGTCCTGCTGGTGCAGCTACATGCAGAGATCTGACAACTGACCAGCCATCTGCTCAGGAGCCTTCTGGAAAAAGGATGTGCAGCCCATGAGATATATAGGATACTCATGAGCCACAGCCACCAGCCACACTGCCCAGGCCCCACAGTCACTGAGGGAACAGCTATTGGCAGATCCAGGCTGATGAGTTTCCTGGAAAAGTGTAATATGGCAGAGAGCATCACACACACTGCCTGGCAGCCACACTGCACCAAATCCACCCTGTACTGTGTC
Source organism: Capromys pilorides (assembly GCA_004027915.1). Taxonomy (NCBI): domain Eukaryota; kingdom Metazoa; phylum Chordata; class Mammalia; order Rodentia; family Capromyidae; genus Capromys; species Capromys pilorides. The sequence continues at coordinate 4,369 of PVKN010012817.1, forward strand.
CTGACCCAGCCGAGACTGAACAAATGAGACACTGTGGTTCAGTGAGATTCTTGGCACAGTCCTCAAGTATTTGTAAGAAGTGGATTCTGGAGCTGCTGCCAGCACTGTGCTCTGCCCTGCAGGGCCACTTCTTCCCCTCTATCCATGCACACAGGCCAGGTAGACATGCTGTACGGACCTCAAACCATCCAAGTAGGGACATGCCTTCCAGCAAATGACCTCCATGTTTAAATATTTCACTGCACATGATCATTAGGATGTTTATGCAGTTTTACACATTTCTGTCTTAATATTAATTTTGTGGGAAATCGCAGCATGTTTAAAATCTTAATCTCGATTTATCTAATCAATTTAGCTGTTGGTAAAACATTCAATTCTGCTGCTGAGCAGGGCGAAGAGCAGATGCCTGTGTGCTCTCTTTGGGAGGACTGGCTGGTCCCAGCCCAGCCCACACCTGAAACCAAGTCTGCCTGTGCCAGGTGGGGAGCCCGCTGGGGCAGAGCCTTTCAGGGGTTCAGAGGCCCCAGGGGTGCCACCTGGAAGCTCATTAGAAATGCAAATTCCCGGGCCCCTCCCAGCCCAGGAGCAGAAGGCAGAGGCCTGCCCTGCTGTAACAGGCCTTGGGATGCCAGCCAAAGACAGGAACCTACAGTCCCACTAAAACAGAGGTGTGTGAGGCTAGGTGGAGGGGAAGCGGGGACAGGATGGAGAGCTCAGTCCCAGGACAGGAGGTGAGCAGCTCCGTGTCTGGGGTGACTGTCACTGAGTTCCTGAGTGCACGAGGTGGTGACCCTTGGGAACAGGTGGTGAGGCCCCACATATACACCTGTGGGTTATGCAAGGACTGGGGAGAGGGCCAGGTAGTGGTGCAAGCTGAGCCCCAGCTGTGCCCCAAGCCTAGGGCAGCAAGGATCCCCTCCTCACCGCCCGTGAGGAACCAGCTGCACATGGATGAACCTGGGAGACCTGAGCCTCCCAGAAGGCAGTACACCACACATCGAGTGCAGTTACACAGAGGAGATACATCCACTACAGGCAAAGCCACAAGGCAGAAAGTAGATTCGAGGCTTTGAGGCACTGGGGTGAGAGAGGCTGAGGACAGGTTTGGGTTCCTTGTGGTGCCATGACTGAGGCTGCAAAATAGGGCAATAGGCAGAAAGTTACTGCCCCATGCATGCACTCTTTCTTCCCTTTCTTTCTTTCTTTCTTTCTCTTTTTCTTTCTCTCTCTTTCTTCCTTTCTTTCTTTCATACAGAATCTCACTACACAGCTCAGATTCATAATGATCCTCCTGTCTCAAACTCCCCAGTGCTGAGATTACAGGTGTGCACCACCATGCCCGCTTTCAGTGGTTGGCATGGCACGTACAACAAGAGGTGCCGGGATCAAACTGGTCCTTGTACTTGCCAGGCAGGCGCTTAGATTGCTAAGCTATCTCCTAGTGCCTACACCATGCACTTAAATGGCTATTTTTATGTCAATTTTTTCCTCCACTTGGAAAATAAACTCAAGGCTATAGTATGACTCTAATCTTATCCTGCTGTCCTTCCAGAGTTAGTCACAAACTGGTTCAGGTCCTTACCAGGGGCCACTCCTAGCAGAGTAGGAGTCCCAAGCTCCTGCAGCACACATGACTTGGACTGCTTGTGAATCCTGACAGGATGAACTCAAAGGCCGTGTCCAGGCACCCTGCTTCCTCCGCTAAGCTGTGATGGCAGCGCCTTCTCCACAGCTCCCATGGGCTCAGGAGCACACCTCACTCTGCACAGTGCCCAGACAGATGGACATACATGTGTGATCAGATGGGGCTCTCCTCAGACTCCACGCAGTCCTTTACCCAGTCCTTGCCTACTCTCCTTCCCCCTTGTGGTGCTGGCCAAGCAGGCTACCTGTGGGCAACCCCAGGCTCAGCTTCTCCTCTTGGACTTCTGTCGGCTACAGCAGGATTCTGACAGTCCATCCAGGTTGGGTCCCTGCTGTGGCTGAGGTCCTATAAGTGAGGTGTGGGCTCCAGGTAAGGTGCTTGATTGGGGAAGGGAGCAGGGCCACCTAGGTCTCAACTTGGGAGACTGTGCAAGTCATATCCAGGCCAGCAGTCAGTCTACTCCCAGGACCACACAGCAATGGACAGACACTGGGGGTGGGGCGCAGGGGTCACACTGTGGGCTGATGAGAGAGGCAGGGAACTTGAGTGTGAACTAAAACAAGCATGACCATTAATTTCTCCCAAAGGCCTGAGGTCCCCAGTGGGACTTACTGTGGCCTGAGAGTCTTCTTGATGCCTGCTCACTGGCACTTAAGCACACAGGTTTATCCAGGAGAGAAGACTGAGACCGAGCCCAGCTTGTCCACCTACATGGAGGGGTAATCTGAGGTCTCTGGCAGAGATTGCACATGGAGGGATGTGATCCCCAGATTCCCACACAGATGTAGTGGTCCTTGCCAGCTGCAAGCCACAGGCTTAGACACCAGCTGGGTTGGGGGTATGGAAGCCTAGGAGAGAGGACTACAGACCCTGGCCACCACCAAAGCCTCTAGTTCTCTCAGCTGCAACAAGGCCTATGGTCTCTCAGGGTACCCTCACAGGGCCCACCTCACCCTGCCCCTACTCCCTGCTCAACATCATGAGTCTCTGTGGCCTTCAAATCCCATGTTATGCCAAGGATCCAGGAACAAAACCATCTTGGACTGACAGCTGAGTCCTCAGAGACCATGCCCAGGGCTAAGCCACACAGCTCTGCCTGCTCATAAGGCCTAAAGCCTTTGCCAAGTCTTCCCCCAAATCAGTCTCCCAGCTGCACCCACTCCCCAGCCAGGCTGGGAAAGATATAAGCTCATGCTGAATAGATGGACAGATGGACGGATGGATGTATACATGGGTGGATAGGTGGGTGGATGAATGGATGATGGATGGATACAATGGATAATGGATGGGTGGGTGGATGGATGGAATGGATAAGTGGATGGATGGATGATGAATAAATCAACGGATAATAGGTGAATAGATAGATGAATGAACAGGTAGACGGACAGATAGATGATAGATAAATGGATGGATGGATAGATGATGGGTGGATGGATGGGTAGATGGATAATGGATAGATGGATGAATGATGGGTAGATGAATGATGGATGAATGAGTGGAGGGAGGGATGTATGGCTCCTGCGAGGCTGAGGAACTCATGGACACCAATATAGGTAGCCCACCCACTGTGGATATGAGGACCCTGAGCCACACAAATCCCCACTCCCCCAGAACCCTCCTAGGATATTGGGCACAACCTCAGCTCTTCTGGTCCTGAGTGGACAAGGGTTGGAAGGAAGTCAGGCTCCCCAACCACATGGTCCTATTGCCTTCTTAGCTTAACTCAATGTTGGCAGAGATTGAAAAGCAAACCTGATGTTTCCACCATGAGCCACTACAATCCCATCCATGTTTCTGACCCAGGGAAGCAACTGGATGGAGTGGTGTTGCCATCATGCCCTGCCTGCAGCCTGCACTGGCATAGATGTCATTACTTGTAGGAAAATACATACAGCTCTTACTGAATGTTTACCCTACTCTTGCAGCATTCTATAAGAAGAAATCTAATTCCCAATCCCCTGTGGCCAGTTGGACTCTTGTATACAGGAGACCTAAATGCCAGGTGAGCTTCTACAGATGTGCAAACAGAATTCTCAGCACAGTTGGCATGAGGGGATATGGATGGTGACAACTGTCAGCACCAGCAAGATAACCGAACCACTGAAGCCAAACCAGCTCATGCCAGCAAATCTTCCTGGCACACATCAGGCCCTGGCAAGAATGCAGCCCACAGGCGCCAAGCCTGGCAGGGAGCCTCCTTGGAATTCACCGGAAACTGCAGGTGCCAATTAGAGGCAAGCTCCTAAATGAAGAATGCCCCACAGATGCCCAGGCCCCACTCGCCAAGCCAGCCTGTCATACGCTCTATATACTGGCACCCAGGCCTCAACCCAGGCAGCCCGTGGGCTTTCAGTGTGGATGCTCTGCACTCAGGGTGAGCACTGAGAATCACCAGAAAGCCAGTTCTGTCTTTGGTGGCTCCCACAGGGCTTGAAAGGCTTCTGGTCACAGAGCCGCAGGGATGTCCCACAGGGCCTGCCTGCAGCTCCCTCCACATGCCACCACCCAATGTCTTCCCACTATTAGTCTAGCACCAAGCACAACGCCTGGGACAAGGTGAGCATTGAATGGATAAAAAGTGATGAATGATGAAGTGAATGAATGATGAAACTTTAAACTTTTTACATGTAACAATTTGCTGACACCTTATTGTGTAAAGTTGTGATGAGCTCAGGGTTATTTAGCCACAGAAACATTCTTAATGCTTCTGTATAATGACAGCTCTTCATTTTCACATGGCATCACCATAGGGCTTACACCATGTTTGTGTGTATGTGCACCAGTGTATGTGCCTCTCTCCCCTTGTGGAGCATGGGTGCGTACTGTAGTGTGTCCATGTCTGTACTGCAGACAAGTGTGTTCATATATGTGAGTGTCCATGCATTCCTACATGTGTGCTGTTTAAGACTGTGTGCATGTGCATATCTGTGTACAAGTGTATCTGTGTGCATATATACACATGTGACACACTGCAATGCATGAGCATGTTTGTATAGTTACATGACATGTATGTGTATGTGTATAATGTGCACACACACATGCTATGCATAGCTGTCTGACCCACAAGGTCAGCAACCTCATGGGATCTGGAGGCTGAGTCACCTCTGCCTCAGGTAATTAACACAGGGGCCCATGGCTTTGAACACAGATAGGATCTATATCACCCAGTGATTGTACCTCAAGGTGGCTGAAGGGGAGAAAGCCAGACACATTCCAAGTGTGACTTATGGTTTTCGAATGAGAGACACCCAGGCAATGTCAGCAGTGCCATTGCTAATAAGGCAGCTGGCAACTGGTCCCAACCTGCTTCTCTGCCCATAAAAGATGAAAGCAGAGCTCCCTGTGATGGATCACACCCAGTGGGCCTAGCTCCTGCCTTTCCCTCTGTGGCTGGGCCAGGGAGCTCTCAGTGGTGCCCATCTAGCTGGGTATGATGACCTGGAAGCTCTTAACAGATTCTGCTCAAAGCACCCCATTGTCAGGGGCCCAGGGCTGTTCAGTCCCTCACTTCAGACAGTGATGGTGCCAATAGCAATGATGCCAGTGAGAACAGCAGAGGGTGCCTATGAAGCCCTGCTCTATGGCAACATGGAAAGCAACGCTTCATGTCACACAGCCCAGTGGCCAGATCCAGAGCCAAAGCCAGGCCTGCCTGACCCCAATGTCCAGGTTCTTTGAGATGAGAACACCTTGGTCTCAATCTCAGAATGAGCAAGCTCAAGATGGGCTCAGTCCACACTTGATCATCTTGAACACTGTAGCATTTCAGAGTTGACCACTCACAAGTGATGGAGCAGCTTTGATAAGAATCCGCAGTGCATAAAGTTACCTGGAGGAAAGGATCAGCACAGAGCTCTGTTAGGAAAACAACCTTTGCACTTAAAACAGTAGGGCACTAAATGAAACAAAGGCTGATGTGCAGAGATAGAGCTCTCTGTGTGAAAAGGGGTAGGTCAGGATGCAGACAGCTTACAGAGCTAGAAAAATATTTTGAGACTCTCACTGGAGTGGTCTAAATGGTAGCCACAGGATTCCTGGGCCTAGACCCAGGTAGACAGAAAGCCAATGCATGAGGACAACATTTGGAAACTTCTGTGCTGGCATCATTTGCCAATCTGCAGAAGGGAGCTAAGAGACTAAGCTGTGACTCTCAAGACCCAGGAAATAGGGATCAGCTTCCACCCCACAGAGGCAGACAGTAGGAAAGTCCCTCTGCTCTGGGAAAGCCTCTTCATCTCAAGATTCCCAACTTAAAACACCTGCAAAGTCCCTTTTACCATGCTAGGTAACATCAATGCCCAGATTAGGGTATGGACAGCTCTGGGGGCCAAGTCTGCCTAGCACAGTAACTGGAATCAAGCATTTAACAGATAGTATTAGCAGATGTAACTTACAGCCAAAAACAGAATTAGTAAAGTGGAAAACACCAGAAAGATGCAAGGGAAGAAAAAAGAGTAGAAAACACAGAGCAAGGGTAAGGGACAGAGTCCTCAGTGAAAGGGGTCAGCAGACTTTCAAAGTCCCAGAAGAAAGGGAAGGGAAGCAAAAAGGAAATGATATTTGGGACATACTTGCTGGGAATTTCCCAAAATTGATCAGGTACACCAATCTACAGATTGAAAGTCAACAAAATTCAAACTGGATAAGGCAAAAGAAACACACAGCTAGATTCATTATAGAGAAGCCACAGGACACCAATGTCAGAGAGAAAACATGAAAGCTTCCAAAGAAAGACACCTTTATTCCAAAAAATCTGGAAGGGGATTGACAAGGACAGTGAGGAGAGGATAATGGAAGCTTCTTCACCTACTGGTAGCCAAAAAATACAGTGAATGCTTTAAAATGTTTACATTATGACTGGCCAGATAGCTCAGTGGATTAAAGCACCTGCTTAGGCAGGGTTCAGTCCCCAGCCTGCTGTGCTGGCCCTGCTGCCAGGGCATGCTGAGACAATGACTGAGACTGGGTGTGGTGGTGCATGCCTATAATCCCAGCACTTAGGAGGCTGAAAACAGGAAAATCACTGAGTCTGATCTATGGAGTGAGACCCTGTAGTCCCTGTGCTAAATACACACAAAAAAAATATACTAATGTGTAGTATAAGACATATTACCACTACTCTCCCTCACAACACTCTCCCTCACTTCACACACACTCATCTCATCATCCTTGACACTTTCTGCAGTAGCTCTGCATTCCTCTTTCCTGTCTTTCATTCCTCTGTTCTGGTTGCCCAGACATCCTGAGTTGATTCAAAATGTTTCCATTTCATGGTCATTTTAGCTTTGGGAAAGATCCAGAAGTCCTATGGTTCAAGAACCAGTGAATTAGGTGAATGAAGACGTATGGTAGTTTTAGGTGCCTGCCTTTCTGTTGGATAGCACTTGGCAACAGCATTCACTCTTTTATTTTATCAGATCTCATAAAAACATAAAAGAGGACTTTTGGAGCTATCGCAGCAAGTGCCAAAAAATGGTAAATGTATTTGGGGGCATATTTTGAGGGAGACTTACTGCAATGGGTTTTCTACTGTAATAAAAAAATTTAAAATTCACTGTATCTTTCGTAGTTCACCAGCAGAAAGTCACTGCTAGCCCACACTGGCCACTCATTTTACATTCCCTTGATGTGACCTTTATCTGCATAGCATCTGGGTCAGAAAATAGAGACCTTGATATACTGTTCATTCCACATTTACAGGGCTGCTTCCCTATGTTGTTGAGCACTGTCCCCTGTGGATACAGAAGAAAGCAGGCAAGTGGGGCAGTATATTAGGTTCTGGTTTAGGAGCGGGCCTGGGCAGGGCATGCAGCTCAGTGGGGCAGCACTGCCCAGCATATGCAGGGCACTGGGTTCCATCCCTGGCATCACAAAGAGAAAATGAAAGCGGTGAGTTCTGAGATTCCTGTTGCCCATGAAGTAAGAGCTACATGGGCAGAGCACCTGTAGGGAGTGGTATAGCTACTGAGAAGCCCTGAACAAGGTCCTGGGAAGGTCCTGAGGAGCCAAGGAGCATATCTTTCCTGTTTCGCCTAGAATTAAGAATATCACCTTGACCTTCTCTATCTTTCCTTGAGAGCCCTCAATCAAAATTCACATTACTTCTCAATGCACTGAGCATGGGCAGGACTGGATAGAGAGAAAGGGGAAGGCACTCCTGCTTGGGCCCAGGAGCATGGAAGGTCCTGAAAGGCCAATAGTTGCTGCATCAAACTAGGCTGGGGGGTAAAAGAGGCCCTGGATAGTTGCCCTTGCATAGTACCAGGCCCCAGGTACACTGACTCAGCCTTGTCCCACCACTTGCTAGGTGGTACATCCAGTGTGCTAGGCGTTGACTGACCTGTCTGCTCCCATCAACAGCAAAGCCACTCACAGAAATAACCAAGTATATCAGGGGTGGTTGTGCCATGACATCTGGGGTGGCAAAGATGCCCTCCTTAGTGGGAGCACTGGGCTCCATGTGGCAGCTAAAGACTGCAGAGCTGAAGAACATGGGGCCTGCCTGACAAGGGTGCAGGCCTCCACTCAGGCATGCCTTGAATGCATGAACCACTCTAAAAGTCCACTGCCAGGGAAAAGGACAGCCTACTCTTCTGCCTAACCTCTGTGGGAAGTGGAGACCATGACAGGTGTGGAAATGGAACATGCATGTACTCAGGCCAGGGCACCAGACATAGGCAGCAGCTGTCCCTGTAAGCCATGGGTATTCCTGCTTATCTTGATCTTCTCTAGTTTCTCCAGAATGATTGCACATTAATTTTGCATAAGGACTAAAAAGTTTTTCTCTGTGTTTTTCAGGGGCCCTGCCATGGCCCAATGGGGAGAAGCCAAAGGGAGAATGGCAGGGCATGAGGCATTTCCATAGTGGTAGAACCAGCTGGGCCAACACCCAGAAAGTTAGGGACAGGGAGCTAATGAGAAAACAGACACCGAAAAAGGCTGGGAATGGGTCCACAGAGCACAGTAGAACCCCAGGGTGCCATGGTCAAAGTGCATCGTTGAAGAAATTCCAAGGAGGAGATAAAAAAAAGTACAGGGTCTCACAGGATTCTGGGGGGCCAGAAGCCAGCCACAGAACAGAATTAGAAAATCCTTTCCACCCTGGTCAGCAGAAACTGCTCCTGCCCCAGTCCTCACAAAGCCACCTGCTGGTCACAGCATGTGACCACAAACAGCCCAGCCCTAGGGGCCTGTTGAAGCTCATGGAGCCCTTCCTGAGGCCCAAAGTGGTCCTGTGGCCACTGGGATGGGCTACCAGGGTGAACAGAGAGTTTGGCAAAGTAGAGTGGGCATGGGGCACAGCTGGTGCCAGGAGGCCTAGCTGGCAGGCTCTGCTCTCCACCAAATGCAGCTCTAGACATGTAACCACAGCCCAAGTTGCTGAGGCCAGGAGTACAGCTGTTACCCGGGGACCTTCTGCCACCTGTGCCTGACATGACACACTGGACCACATAGAGGGGGTGCCCTCCCAGGCGTGGAGCCCCAGGGACTCAGCTCTCCCCTGTGGTGATATTCACCTGGTAGCCTGGCATGTGTGGGCTGGCAAATCACAGGTGATTCATGCGGCTGATTTATTTATGATGATCAGGCTAAATTTAGGTTAATTACTTTTTAATCATTGTCTCGAGGGTACAGGAAAGTACTTGAAGCTGGCCTACAAATATGGGGCACTGCTAGGGAGGCAGGCACTATCTGATGGACTCGATGCCAGCGGAGGTGTGGACAGGCATAGCTCTGCAGGCTGCACACCCAGGGCCTCTAGAGAGCACAGTGCACAGCCTGGCACCCACCCACACAGTCCACAGCTATTCTAGACCCCTGGTTCTCAAGTCGCAGGGCCCCAAGGCATAGGCATCCCACCTTCTGTAGTGCCTAGTAATTTGCATGGCCATTGTAGTCTAGGCCTATCAGATTCTTCCTACCATCCTTGCCTCTGTCTTTTCCCTATCATAGCACAGAGAACATTCCAGAAGAGGACTGGCCTCCTGAAACTCAGTGGCCTAAAACCTCACCTGCCTTTCCTGTGGGACCTTTGCTCTCCCTGCACCCAGGCTGAAGCCCCTCACAGCCATCCTGGGCATGGGACCATCAGGGTAGAGGAGGCAGAGGCTGGGCCCATGCAACAGGCCTTGGGGCAGCAATGTGGCCAGCTGGACACACTGATCCTGTGCCCTGAACCTGCTGGCCTGCTGCCCTAGTGGCTTCTGCACTAGGCACCAAGAAGCAGTGCTGTCACTGAAAGCCCACCCTGCTCCTGAGGCTTGGCTGGGTGGAGGGCTCACCTCAGGGACAGAAGTGGTTTCTTGTCTGCTGACCAGCTCCTCGCAGCACAGCTCACACCCAGCTGTATGTGTCTACACATGGCTCCTTTCCCTCCTGCTTCTTTACCTAGGTTGTCAGTGTCAATACAACTGTCCAAATGGAACCCCTGTCCAAGGGACAAACATGCAGATGGCTGATAGCAAAGCCACTCCAGAAGCTGTCCTTGTGGGGTAGAGGCCTGCCATCAAATGAGACTGAATCCATGTAGACAATTCCCTCAAGATCCCAGGACTCCTCCAGGTGGAAGAACAAGTGTAGCAGGTGCTTCCCTCCCCATACAGCATGCTGACTGAGAGGCAGTCACCTGGCCCCAAGCAAGGCCAGCTTTGAGCTACAGCAGAGAGCATTCCACTCTTCATGTAATTCAGATTATCAAACAACATGGTGTGGTAGTTGATACATTGTGTCTACTTGTGGAAGCTTAGCTGGATCAGCTCTGCTGGTTGAGAGCTATGGGAGCCCCATCCTGCAGGATGTGGAGGGCCTGCCCTGGGATGTGATTGGTCCCACCCTGGGGTGTGATTGGTTCTACTCTAGAGCCAGCCGGCTTACCCTAGAGTGACTCAGCACAAAAAGTGTATAACAAGGAGTTGAGGAAGACTGCACGGCCCTGCCCTGCCTGGCTTCCTTGGAGAAGTCCTGGTCTTTGGAGGAGTTTGATCTTCGCATCCATGCCACTTTGGAGAAGCTCCGATCTTCACAGTGGAGCACTGGCATAGAAGGAAGAGAGAGGCTTGATGGATGCCACAGCTGCCGCTCTTCCTCTGCTCTTCATTGTTTTCTGCCGCCACAACCTCCACAAACTGTGAGCTAAATAAGCCTTTCCTTCCTTCATTTTGGGTGTCTGGTATTTGTACCAGCAACCAGTAGAGTAACTAAGACACATGGATTGGTCCCGTAAGACAGTGAGATAAAATAAAGATGGCCCTCATTGTCCAGAGTTGGTGGCTGTGGCCCTAAGATATACACTGGACAAGCACCCAGGTGCCTGTGTACGGGTCATGTTCCATGGGACCCTTCCTGTCAATGTAGTTGGATTAGCAGGCTTCTGGAGCATGACTGGCCCCTGGGGCACTGATCTCCAGGTGGATTAATCCACTGATGTTCACATGACTGTGCTGTGCTGGAGGTAAGACTGGGTGGAGGAGGGTCTCTGGGACGTGTGAGGGTCTTCCTCACTGGCATGATTCCTCTGTGCTCTGCCTCCTGGCCACTATGACCTGAGTTTCTCTGTTCCCCATGCCCTTCCACCATGATGTCTTCCTGATCACATCATGTGGGAGCCATTCTGTCCCTGGCCCAGAAAGCTACCTATATAGGTAGCACTGAGGATAGGTGAAGACTGTGATCAGTGGAAGAGGGTTCCTGGGGCAAGCCACAGTTCTCATGGCTGCCTTCTTAGGACAAGGCTCCACATCCTAGGTCCTCACATCTGGCATCTGGGCAGAGAAAAACAGGGAGCCTTGCTGGAGGAGTTGGAGCCTGAAGCCAGATGTAGTGATTGATACATTGTGTCAACTTGAGAAGTCGAAAGTTTAGCTAAATGGCTCAGCAATTCCACACCCTAGGGCGTGAAGGCCCCACCCTAAAGTGACAGCACTTAAAGGATATAAAAGGGACCTGAGAATGGCGCCTTCCATTTTGTTGGAGGAGCTCTGGTCTTCCTAGTCAGCTTGGATGTTGTCTCCTGGCTTCTAGAGCAGATTCTATAGCCTCCATCTTGGATCCTTCAGCCTTCCATCATTACAGACCCATCAGCCTCCTGATATGGACTTCCATGGAACACTGCAGTGAGCTCCAGACCTGGGACTAAATTCTTCAGTCTCCAGTGTGCAGATGCCCTCTGCACGCTTCCTCATGTGACTCTGGCTGAGCATTATAAGCCAATCTTGAGATTTCTTGTATATTTGTACATCTTGTATTTTATCTGTTCTTCTAGCAAAATCCTAATATATGAGGCCATCAAGTGCCAGAGTGTGCAGAGAGGATGCAGGGAGGGAGGTGCTCAGAGATGGGACCTCACATTTGTGCCCAGTGTGAGCAGCGACAGAGAACAACTGTCTGGAACACATAGCAGCAGCTATAGGTGCCAGAGGCATAGACTCTGCAACTCCTCTGGGTCCCGCAGGGACGTGATGACTGATATCCAGCTTGAATAATGGGAATGGCACTCTTGAGGAAGGTCTGCACTGGACCTGCCTGGTCACATCTGCACCTGACCCTGACAGGAGCCACAGATAGGACTTGGAGTCCTATGGAGCGGGAAGCACCTTCATCATCCCTCAGACCACACCTGTTAGAACTAGAAACCAAATGAAACAGTTCAGCCACCACTACATAAAAGATGAGCACTCTTTAGCAGAGAGGTTTGTTTAGGATGCAAAAAACGAGCAAAGAAGGAAGAAGGCACACACACCCAATCCCAGCACTTGGGAGGCTGAAGCAGGAGGATCGATGAGAGTTCAGTATATAGCAAGACTGTCTAAAAAAAGAAGGGAGAAATTTCTGTTGGTCTATGGAAAAGAGCAACTACTGCTTAATTTTTTTTCCTTCTTAATCTCTTATAACTTTTTTTTCAATTTTGAATGTATATATCTGATAATATGAATGACTAATTTGAAGACAACACTATGCAATACAATTACTGTTGAGTTCATATTATTTTGTTTTGTGAAACTCTGTATCATTTCTATTTTTTATTATTTTGTATTCTGCTTAAAAAATAAATGAGATTTATTTTTTAAAAATGGAGATGAGGAAAGAGGAAGAAGGGAAAAATACTGAAGAAATAATCAGTGCAAATTCCCAAATTTAAGCTCGGTCAGTCCTAAACAAGATAAATACAAGCCCAAGCACAGACATAGGCCATAGTCAAACTGCCAAGAAGGTAAGAAAGAACCTCAAAAGCCATAAAGAAAAACAACACAGTGACAAAGGCAATGAGCTCTGGCCTGGGAGTGGAGGAAGCTCCTTCAGGCTGAGAGCAGCAGTGCAGACCAGGGCCTAAAGAAAGCAAGTAGAGCATGGACAATCAACCTGTTACCTGCAAGTCAGTTCCCACCCATCTCTTCATTTAACAAAAGCTACCTGCTCAAAGCAGAAATAATCACACTAGACCATGGCATTGTGTACTGCTTACAGAAGTGGTAGGTACAGACATAATAACACAGAGCACAGAGCATGGACAGTGGAACTGAAACATGGGAGTTACTATAATTTTGGACCAGAGTGAAGAGGGAGTAGAAGAAAGAAGTATCAGCAAGGTAGGAAAATGTGGACTCTGTAAACTTGCAACCTAAGAACACACAGTCAGCCAAAGGCTATCATTGAGATAGAAGTCAGCATCTGCAAATAAGCTGATAAAGGCCTACTGTGCTTTGACTGTCCCCTCTGGAATTATAAGGGAGCTGGGGCTGCCCCTTAAAGAGATGATTATGGCAGAAGGCTCCTCCCCTGGAGGGACTAAGAGCTCACAAAGGAGGCTGTATGCAGTCCAGCTCTCTGGCCCTTCTCCTTGCCTTTCAGGGACACCATTCATGTCCAGGGAACAGCATCATGACAGCATCCTGAAGACCAGAAACCTCTTTCTTCCCCAACAAAAGAAGCTGCAGGGTGCTAGACCACGGCAACCCCACCTCCAAACTAAGAAAGTGAATGTCCAGTCTTTCTAATCCCCCAGTATATACTATTTCATACTGTCAAGAACATAGGAAGACAAGGAGGAAGACAGAATTCTCACAATATCCCCAGGACTCTGGTGCTGCCTAAGATGTTGTGAGCCCCCAGAGCCTCTGTCCTTCACTGGACGCAACCACAACCTCACGACCTAGGATCTCACACAGTGAATGGCAGGTGCAGATTTTGGGTGGAAATTTAATGTAGACAGTGACCCATACCAGGGGAAGACTGCAGAGCAGCTAGACTCCTCTGGCTCTGGCTCACAGAAGCAGCAGCTAGACTGGCACAGCATCTGGCCAATGTTGAGAGCAACACCAGGGAAAATGTACCAATTTAACCAGAGGACCAAGCAGAGGGACAGCCATGCCATGACCACAGAGGTTCTCCTTCCTTTCTTCCACTTCAACCTCCTCCCAGCCCTCCCAGTCCAGCCAGCCAAGACAGGCCTGCTATAGTCATAATGCACCAGGGGCCTGAGCCCCAAGAGGGAAACCATTTCTGGCCAAAGGAACTGGAAGAAGAGGCCAGGTTGCAAAAAGTTGTGAAGGAGAACCTCTCAGTTTCTCTTCTGTTTTTATTCTTGCTTCACTGTGAAGGCTGCTACTGTTGTGCTGAACTGGGTGGCTGCACAGGAGATAAAAATTCTGAGATTTCCAAACTCTGGCCAGAGGTGAGGGGATCAGAGGAGAGGAAATAGGGCTGGAAAAAGACTCGTGTACAATGTGTGTGCATATGCATGCGTCTACACAGTGGTTCTTTCACATCCAGGGATTCTATCCCCTCAGAGTGGTCCACCATGGATCAAAAACACAAGGGGAAAACCCGCATTTTGTCTGGAACACATACACATTGTTTTTCTTATCACCATTCCCTGAACAATACAGGGTAACTGTGCACACAGCATTTGCGTCATACTAAGTATGACGTCACCTAGAAAAAACCAAAAGCAACAGGAATATGTCTGCAGGTTCCTTGCAAATTTGGCCCCTTGCTAAGTAAGGCAGTCGAGGCTCCATGGTGTCTGGTGTTCAGACAAAGCTGGAACCAGTCACCTTTGAGACCAAGAGCTGACTTATATGTATGGGCAGGGAAGAGGAGGGTTTTATCATGGTACCTACTCCATGCACTTGGAAATCTTCTAGAAGTGTCTTGCAGTCACCCACAAGCTGGAGACCCAGAGGCACCAGAAGCATGGCAGATGCTGCAGAGTGATCACCTCAGGAATGTGGTTTCACACAGTCTTGTGACACAACAGGAGTCACTGTGACCAGGAATGGAAGGGATAATTGGAGGCCACCACCACCTCACGATGCCTCAGAGCACAGCACAGTGGTCTTGGAAGAACATGAGGCATCTTCACCTGGGCCCAGAGACTCCGCAGACAGACCCAGGAGTAGCCAGCCAAGACCTCATGTCCTGACAGTTGTTGGGGTCAGCTTTTTACTGTGTGTAATGGTTGATACTTTGTGTCAACTTGGCTGGATGACTCAACAGCCTGGCTCACTGTTGGCGGAAGTCCCGCCCCGGGGAACAATTGGTTCCTTCCTGGAGCAGGATCAGGGCCTGCCTAGGATATGATTGGCTCCTCCCTAGAGCGGGATCAAGGGCCCATCCTGGGGTGTGATTGGTTCCACCCTAGGGCACAATGGGCCCACATCAGAGTGACTGAGCACAAAGAGACTTTTTAAAGGGCTGTTACTCTCTGCTCTGGTGAGTTGGTTGTTCTGCTGCCATGAACTGGATGCCTCTGCCCTGTTCCACTCAGCCTTGGGCCAGCCGAATATGGACTGAAACCTCCAGCAACTGTGAGCTAAATAAACCTTTCTTTCCTTCATTCTGAGTGTCAGGTATTTGTCCCAGCAACGAGTAAAAGTAACTAAGACAGAATTTGGTACCGAGAAGTGGGGTCGTTGCTGTGACTAACCTGACCATGTGGATCGTGTGTTTTTGGCAATGGCTTATGCGAAGAGATAGGAAAAGACTTCAGCTGGATAAACTTCAGCTGTATGGCAGGAGAGATTCTGGTCAGAGCTCAGACCAGAAGACTGGCTTGAAGCCTGGGTATGAAGAATGGCTTAAGAGCAGAGATTGGAAAAATTTAGAGAGGTTCTCTGCTTGTGAAGAGCTGGAAAAGCTTCAGTTGCTCTGTAGAGAAGATTCTGGTCAGAATTCAGACCAGAAGACTGACGGAAGGCCTGCCTGTAAAGACCAGGTTGAGGAGGTTTCTGCTGAGAAAGACAGCATTGGTTGTTGGACTCCAGATGATTTGTGCTATGGATTGGCTGAAAGTCTGTCGAAATTTTGCTCATGCCCAGAGACTTTGCCTAAGACTGAGATTAAGTATGGCGGACTGATTAATCTTTCAAGAGATATTTCAAAGCAGCAAACTATTGGGGCAGTGGCATGGTTATTATTGGTGGCTTTTAGCCAGATTT